>CATIWC010001213.1:0-158703 GCA_948472305.1 Vicia faba
AATAATAATAATAATAATAATAATAATAATAATAATAATAATAATAATAATAATAATAATATAATAATAATAATAATAATAATATAATAGTTCCTTTTATATCACTAAACTCCCAAAATTTAAAGAATTTTTATCTTTTTATTTATTTCTCTTTTGTTTGTTTTTCTTTTGTCTTGTTGTTGTTATTGTTCTTGTTGTTGTTATTCTTGTTGTGGTTGTTGTTGTTGTTGTTTTTGTTCTTGTCGTTGTTGTTGTTGTTGTTGTTCTTGTTATTGTTGTTCTTGTTGTTGTTGTTATTGTTGTTATTGTTGTTGTTGTTGTTGTTCTAGTTATTGTTGTTGTTGTTGTTTTTGTGGTTGTTGTTATTGTTGTTATTGTTGTTGTGATTGTTGTTATATCGTCATCGTCATCGTCAATATTCAGAGCAGTCCCTGATATTTGAAGGCTCTACTCCAATATATTTTTCTTTGTAAAATACTAAATTTAAATAGTAAAATAATACATTTTGTAAAACATGCTTATTTATCGTTACACTAACTAGCTTACATTGTATATTAAGTTGATCAATTAATATTTCTATATTCCTTTCAATTTTTATGATATAAAAATATAATTTTGAGGGCTTTGGTTTTTGTAGGCGGTTGTAGGTCTACTTACCCTAGTCAAAGACTGACCCTGTCAAAATATGATTTCAAAATTATATTTATATTTTAGAAATATGAATGTCTATATATCCATTGTGTTTTTTGTTCGTCGGTGTTAGAATATATTGACCATATCCTTTTGCATTGTCGCATTTCTGTCTTGGTTTGGAATGAGATCACAAAGTGGATTGGCATAAAGGGTCATAGGGAGGGTTGCTTTAAGAGTAGTTTTTTTATCTTAGCTTCGTTTTCATAAGGTCAAGATGGTGAATGTTGGAAAACAAGATTGCATTTGATTAGCGGTTTATTGGAATATGTGACTATTAAAAAATGACATTATTATAAAAAATGTTGGTTGTGGCGTTTTAGATATTATTTAGAAGATCAAAATTTCAATTTGAAAATAATCTTTGATTGGAAATACTACACATTTTAATTATAGCTTTTATGAGTTTGAAAAATACCCTTCGTCATCTCCTACAAACAATTGATTGAATCATGTTATCATATTGAATTAATTTGATATAATTCATATGGCATCTAACATTGTCATATAACATACTTGTCTACCAAACAATTTTTAACTTTTTGTTTGCAATGAAAAGTTTAACCAAACAATTTTAATTAATAACATCTCAATATTAAAATGAAATATTTAAATATATTATCTAACAAATAATATATTATTTTTATCATCTAACATCTATTCCTACCAATTTAATTAAAAAAATATTTTCACTCAAAGGAAAAAACATCGTACCATTTAATATGATTTTAAGATTAGGCAAAAAAAAATTAACTAGACACGAGAACAATTTCTTCTTTAACTTAGTTATAAAACAAAAATAAATTTCCAATTCTAATTTAAAAAAGCGGTTGATTTACAAATATCAACAATTTATTTTCAATAATACTTGAATATAAATAAGTATAATTAAAAAAATTAAATGGGAAGTTACACCAATTTAACTTAACGAACAATACGGCTTGAGATATCTCAACACCCAAATTCCCAAAATACTTTATCTTCCTATATTTTCTCATCTTAAATTTTTTAAAAAAATCATCAACTAAATATTCTCAAATTCAAAAGAACTCATCAAACTGTAAGTTATAAACTCCAAACCTATGATCTCTCCTTCACAAAATTCTACCTAGTAATTCAAAATCATCACAAATATCAAAGAATGTAATATTCTACTATAGATTTCAAATCAGAGAGAGCGTGAGAAGGTTTTCTCTTCATTCTAGTTAAAGAAACTTAACTCATGCATTTTTTTCTCCTTATTCTACTTCTTTAATACGACCTTGTTTATTGATAATAGACTCTCCTCACACAACAAATCTAAAATAACTAATTATATAGTTCAATCGATTTACCGAAAAACAATTTTAAAAAATTCTTTAAACAAATTGTTAAAATAATACAAAAAAAAACTCTTCTCAACGACGTTAATTTATGACATAATTATTATGTGGCAAAAAAAAGGACATTTGCGATGTGATAATCAAGTCACTAATACTTTTAGTATTAAAATAATGAACTTAACGTTAACAAGGTGGGAGTGAGATTTATTTATTTTTAAATATTTGCGACGTGACAATTACGTCACAACTTTAAAATTTAAATAAAAATTAAAAAAAGGTTGTAACTTTCACATCGGAGAAGTTTGAAAATTTCAAAATTTTAGTTGTGACGTGGGAATCAAGCCGCAACCTTTTAAGAGGGAAAATAGTCTGACTTGAAATTGATTGGGTGCGGGATGAGAGAATAAAATTTTAACAATTGGTGTTTTGTGACTTGAATATCACGTGACAAGGTTGAGTAGTGATATTCACATCACTACGTGGTTTATATAAGTCCCCTTTTCGCTTCCCAGAACCACTAGTTATGCTTTTTCTTTCATCCTATCACAATTTCTATTTCATAATTTTGCATAATAGACTTATATAGGTAATTGTCTTACATAATTTATCTTCAATTCATTTTTATAATTATTTTAATATTTATTATGTTTTCTAATATTAATTTATGTTTAATTTGTTTTGTCAAGATATTGAAGAAAAAAAGATTGAAGAATATTGAAGAGCGCTTATTAAAAAGATTGAAAGAAGAAGATTAATTGAAGGAGATTGAAGAAGATTAATTATACTAAATTTATGTATGTTATATATATATATATATATATATATATATATATATATATATATATATATATATATATATATATATATATATATATATATATATATATATATATATATATATATATATATATATATATATATATATATATATATATATATATATATATATATATATATATATATATATATATATATATATATATATATATATATATTAAGTTTTTTTGGTTTATTAATTTATATATTCATATTTAGTTTATTAATTTAATTTATGAATTTATATTTTGTTTCATAAATTATTTTTCAAAACCACGTCACAAGTTAGTGACGTGAAAATCATGTCGCAATAAAAGTAGCATTTCTAACTAACAGTTTGCTATGCCTGCTTCTGTTACAACGTTGTAGATATTTATGCAAAAAGTGTCGACATGATTTTCACGTCACAACTCTGTGACATGAAAATCTTGTCGCAACTAAGTTGCTACACACTCCTTTGTGACGACGTTATAAGTCATGTCGCAAAAAACTTGTTGTGACGTGATTTTAAAGGTTGTGACGTTATAATCATGTCACAAATAGATTTATTTTTTATAGTGAAATTAGTCGACAAATTTAGCGTTACATGAGAAGAAATCAGTTTACACCATAAAATTCAACGACAGTTATTACAAATGGGTAATTTACATATGCTAGAAATTATTAAAGTATATGAATTAATTTGTATATAAATATAATGTTGATATGTTTTATCAATCAAAATTCATTTTATAAGAAAAATATTTTATAATCACATAAACAGTTTGTGAGATTAATTATTTTCAGTTTGTACTAGTTTTTTATATCAATATAAAGATAGTAGATTTATATTAGTAAGTGTTGTACCCAAAAATTTTCCCTCTCAATTATCAAATATTTTCTCACAAAGATCTCTCTTAGCTCAAGACTTCATTAGGGTTTATCAACTCAAGACACCTCCTTAAGAACTGATGACCAAAATTAGGATAATTGAACTTTCAATGCCTCATATGACTTTCATGGATCATTATGGACTCCCAAAATTACTCATGTCATATTTTAAGCCTTGGAGCACACTTTTGCTCAGTCAATGGAGCAGTTGACCTAAAAAATCAGTTGTATTGAGAAAAAAGTCAAATGTGGTCAATTTACAGTCAAACTTTATAATTTTTGATCCATGTCAACATTATAAAATCATATGTATCATTTGATCAAGTTTGTACTATAATTCCTCAAGAATTTTGATCAAATCATCAAAAGGGCAAAATGGTCAAAATTAGGATTTTGATTGAGGAAAGGCAATTTCTGATTTTTGACCTAGAAAATGGTCAATTGGTTTGAAGCATGATCTCAAGAGTTCAATCGCATCATTTTTCCATAATGGCATGACCCAAAACATTGCTTAAGATCAATTGGATTGATAGTGAATTTTCAGTCAACTGATCAAAAGTCAACTGTACATTGAAAAGTTAAACTTTGACTTTTTGGTCAAAATCCAATGTCAAAGATCACAATTCATCAAAACTTGTAAAAATATGAAATTTATTCATCAAGAAATCAAAAAGTTAAGATTTCATTTTGAAAAGTCAAAGTTTTCAAACTTAGAAATTTTCTAAGTGTTTAAAACTTCATGTTTTTTCACAACTTTGAGCAAATTTTTCACCATGATGCAAGATGATTCAGAAGAAACTTTCAACATGAAAGTTGTAGATCTCCATGATATCTACAAAATTTCTTTACCCAACTTCTTCCAAAAGTGCTTAGATCTCAAGTTATTAATTCATAAAATCATGGTCTTGAAATTGAAAACTTAGTGAAATTTTGCCCTAGTTTTGGTCAGGATTTTGAACTAACTTCATGGCATTTTTTCATATAGTTCCAAGAGGAATTTTCAAAAGTGATTCAAAGAGGGGTTGTATAGAACATTACAAGATTTCCAAAATGTCAAAGAACTCCTTGAGATCAATTGTGATCAAGGAGAATCGAAGAGATGGAGTTATGATTTTCAAATCCAAGCCTAGGATGCATAATCTTTGCTTTGCAGGCCTCAAACTTGTTTGCCACTCCATAATTAAATGTTTACACAGCTGTTAGAGCTTTAATCCAAGCACTTGAGCCTTTATCTAGGTTTATTTTCCATTTATGGCACAAAGTTGCCATTTCCATTTTGATAAAGCATCACATTTTGATTTGTCATCTTCATGAGATTTGCACTTGTTCTTTCTGCACACACAACCCCTATAAACCAAAAGCAATGTTTCTAAATCCTCTTGGAACTCAAAACATGCTTGTACAACACTTTGAGATTTGTCTTCTCACTTTTCTTCAAAAGCAAGTCATAGAGCCAAAAGGCTAGAACTCAAAAACCTTGAGTGCATTTGATCTCTAACCTTTTCCATACATATACACAAGTCTACTGCAACATAACACACGGATGCTAAGACCCCAAAACACTCACAAGCACTCTGCAAATCAGAATCTTCCATAGCCATCTCAAAATCCACTCGTTTGTATTGAGTTTTAACCATCCAAACACTTAATATACATCATATTAAAGTGATTCAGACCCCTGTTTCTTGACTGTAACTCCTCCATCACTATCCACCATTTCCAAATTTGAAGCTTGTAACTTGATTTGAGTTGGGAGTTCCAGCCATCCTCAAAGTAAAGTAGGAGTTGGAACACATTCAAGGAGGTCCAGGCAAGCTATAGAAATCATCAGGCCATCACAAAGGTTGCTCAAACTCCATACACGACTCCAGCTGCAAGAGGTAAGTTTCCAAACTTCTATCTCTTCATACAAGCATCATTTGATTCTGATTTGTGAAGATAAAATGTAGATACTATTGCCACGATGATGTACATATCCATAGTTTGCATTTATATGGCCTGAGCTTAGAGAATTTTAGAGTTGAAGTTTCTGAAATTTTTAGGTTTTAAATTAGGGTCAGAAAAATTCTCATTTATCTTTGACATTTAGCTTAAGTTATTTACATGGTTGGATTCGTGATGAAATTTCCAGCAACTTTCATGTTTGTACTTTTGAAAATGGTTGAGAAATGAGAGAGATAGCAATTTCAAAAATTGTGTTGAATGGTCTGGCGCGAGGTTGAAGAAGATACAGGCCTAGCAATGTGTTTCAAATATATATTTATGGTTTTGTATTAATAAACGGATGTATAGCCACCCCAGTGGTAGAAGCGCACGCCTGTGACTATAGGGACCTGGGTTCGAGCCCCAGTGGTACCCTTTTATTTTTTCTTGTTTTATTTTCACAGATTCAATGCAAACCAAGTCAGCGCGTGTATCAAGTGTCCTCATCTAATCACCGTCTGATCATTGCATGACTGGAACCAACGCACCACATGAGTAGGTCCATGGTACATCATAATAAGCCAACAACATGAGATCAAAACAGGCGTTGGGCCCTTCAGTCTTGGGCCTCTTTTTTTTTATATTTTTGCTATCCTCAAACCCCTTTTTTACTAAGACACCACCTGGCCCAATTTTCTTTTTCTTATTTTTGTTTTTTTTATTATTTCTTTTCTTTTTTAATATTTTTATTATTACTTTTTTTTTATTAATAAAAAAATCCAAAAATATTTTTATTTATTATTTACACTTATATACTTTATTTTTCTATAAAACAAAAAGACTAAAAAACATTTCTCTTAATAATTAATTTCTTTTTAATAATTAATATCTAAACATAGGTTTAATTATTTATTTTCTTAATTAAAATTAATTTAGAACTTAGGTTTATTTTAATTAATTAATTCTCATATTATTTTTATTAAGTTAAAACCTTTTCATAAAAAACCCTAAAACACATTTTTTAACTTAATTTCTTTCTTAATTAATTTAGATTTAAATTTTGTTTATTTTTCATTAACCATCTCTCTTAATTAGGTTAAAACACCTTTCATAAAAACAACAAAAATCATTTTTTTCCTATTTATATTCTTGCATTTTATTTTCAATTTTATACAATATTCAATATGGTTGTAATAGATAATTAGGTTTAAATTTTTTGCAATCCCCATTTCTAAATTTGTATACCCCCTCCCCTAAATGATGTAATGGCGTTGTAATTTTAAATTCCACAATTTACCGCTTTATATACAAATGCAAGTAATTAGGGTTTTGTATGGAAAGATAAAATCAAATAGCAAACCCTAATCAAGATAAAAATAAAGCATGAAAATCAATACACTTGCACACAAGCACCCCTAGGGTAAATCCACTTGATTGCCTTACAAAATGATCATATTACGCATGTGAGGTATCTTAGCAAAGACAAGCAAAATAAAAAGATCATAGTCCTTCGATAACACTATCAAAAGTTTCCTTTCAAAATGATCTTAGTCCCTAAAGAAAAGTTCTAAGATACCTTGCAACATTGTTAATCATGGTTATACAATGACCCACGCTCGTCCCTTTTACATCCAAAGATAGGGTTATTTACCAAATAAATGGTAAGATAACAATGTCAAAGGTAAAAGGAGATGAACATGAAAGACTTTTGAGTAGGTAGATTGTTCCTAGTTACTTTCTCAATCTCAAAACAAAAACATCCTTTCTATTTTCAAAACAAACACCAACACTTTCAAAACATCTTTAAAAACTTGAAAACATTTTCAAAAGATCAAACACTTTGTATACATTCTTACGAACGAGAATCATTACAAATTTTGCCTAAACAATGGCCTCTTTTCAAAAATACTTTCAAAACCACACAAAGCACGATTTCAAACAAAAGCAAGTGATCTAGCAAGTAACTAAGAGCCCATGGAAAACCATGGATGAAAAGGGTGCTAATACCTTCCCTTTTCATAATCTACCCCCCGAACTCAAGAAACAATCGCAAAGGTCTTTCCTGTGCTTTTTCACCTTTCCTTTTGGATAAAAGAAAAGTCGGTGGCGACTCTTGCTAACGGCAACATTTATGATAAAATGCAAAACACCCAAGCCAGTTCTTCCACCGTATCACAAAATTGGAGACTCTGCTGGGGAGATATTCTAAAAGTGGGGTTACCTTAGGGTTAGATCAAATTTACTTGATTTATTTGTTTGACTTGTATGCTTTACATTATGGTTCTTTATTTGGGTTTGAATCCTCTACCCGGATTGGGATACCTTATAGGTAAGTAGAAATACGTTATGGAAACTGTGCGGGGTATACCGACATGGTCTAAGCAATAACTATGTTAGTGCGACATATTTGTGGGTACCGGTAGCCCTTGAATAGTCAAGGAGAATACGGGGCTGCTGAGTGATGTCATGAAGCACTAATACCGGCTTTGGTGCAGTCCTAAGTTGGTAGTTACTCGATACTACAGTCATTGAGGTTTGGTTTTTTGGGATATTTCGGTCGCCATTAAAGAGGCTTGCGCTGAAACAATGCCCAAGGAAACAAATCAGTGATATTGAGCTCCTTAGAACCTGGTTACTATTACTAGGACAGGTTTGAGCCAACTAAACATCAAGAGGGTACTTACCTATGAGACTTCATGCAAGCCTAAACCTAAGGACTTGTTTGCTTTGATTGTATATATTTACTTGTACATAACATCATAAACATCATAACATCATACTCATATTCACTAACCATTTCAAGGATCTTGGGATTTATCTTTGTTCTGTTTTGTAGGACATGGATTCTATTCGCAGGAAAACCATTCAAGTCAATCTTGTAAGTATCCCTCCTCAACTTAAAGAGCTAGCATCAATAATTCTTGAAAACTCCCCATTTACTGAAAGACATGGTCGCCTACTAAACTTGGTCACCTCCAACAGTGATGAAGACATGATGAAGGTGCTCTTTCAGTTCTTTGATCCTTTATACCATTGCTTCACATTTCCCGATTACCAACTTGTGCCAACTTTGGAAGAATTCTCCTGAATCTTGAGGATTCCCATTCTCAATCAACTACCTTTCAACGGTACGGAAAGAGATCCAAAGCCAGAAGAGATTGCTCAAGCTCTACACTTGCAACAATCTGATATCACAACTAATTAGGAAATAAGGAGTGGTGTCAAAAGTTTCCTAGCAAAGTTCTTGTTTGAGAAAGCCCAAAACTGTTGGAACTCTTTGGATTTGCAAGCTTTTGAGGAAAATGTGGCTCTCCTCATCTATGGGATGGTTTTGTTTCCAAATCCTGACCAACTCATAGATATGAACATCGTCAAAATCAACATGTCTCGTAACCCGGTGCCTACTTTTCTAGGGGATATCCTACATTCTTTTCACACTCGCACTATGAGGAAAAAAGTATCCTTATGTGTTGTACTCCTCTTTTAGAAATATGGTTTATTTCGCATCTTCTCCAATCTGTATTGAAGAACGAGCAAGGTTCAAGGTGGTCACATAGGTTGATGACACTCAAACATTCAGACGTTCATTGGTGTTCCCGATCTATAGAGAATGTTACAATTGTCGACCGTTGTGGAGAATTCCCTAATGTACCTTTACTTAGCATTAGAGGAGGTTTCACCTACAACCCCTGCTTAGCATTAAGACAATTTGGTTACGCCCGAAGGGATGGTCCACATGAGATGCTTATTCAAGGTTTGGTATTTGACTATGAGAACGATGATCAAGTTCATCTCCAGAGATTTATCCGAGCTTGGAGGATGTTGAACAAGGTGGATAGCAAGACATTGGGGCATAAGAATTCCATCCCTCTTGAGTGTTACCTCAAATGGGTACGGGCTCGTGCGCAAAGTCTTATGATGCCTTACCGCTCCATTATACCGGTAATCATAGAGCCTGTTGTGGAAGGAGATGTTCCATACACTGTCCTGCATTATGACGTTCCCACCTCTCTTGAAGACTTACAAAGAGATTGGATACAACTTAATGGTGAGCAAGACACTTTCGAAGCCCAATTTTACGCCAGCGAGAAGAAGGTTCTGGAACTCCCTAAGCAACTTCATGAGGAGCGGAACCTGAACGCCTACATCACGACAAAGAGGATGTGTATAACTTTCTTATCTTAGAGTTTTTTGTATTTCTTTGTAAGCCCAAAAGAGGCATGATGTACTCAAGCTTTGATTTATTAATATAACGTGTGTTCCTTTTTGGTCTAAAACAAATTTAAATCTCTAATTTCCTTGAAATCATCACATATGCATCTCAATTCATCATAACATGAGCAGGTTTTTCTTACAACAAGTCTCCTTATCTTTCTACTGTTTATTTCAGTAAGATGGATCTTGAGTAGATAGTGAAAGACCTCCAGGCGCAGAATGCTTAATTTCAACAGATGTTCTTGACTCTAGCCAAAGGACAAGAAGATCTGAAAACCTTGCTAATTGAAGAAAAGAAGAAGAAAAAGAAAGTAACCGGAGTTCTGAATATGGGAAGAAGGTTCCAAGGACAAGCCAGACGGACCCTAGACTTTGCAACGTCATATGGTGAAAAAGATAACCAATATGGAAAAGGGAAGGAAGCAGTTGTCCAACAAGAGTCTGAAGAGGAAGAAAAAGAGGATTACTCTGAAGAGCAGTATCCCCTGACCGACGACAAATACAAGCATCTGGAAGAGCGACTAAGCGCAATGGAAATCCAGAAAGTGCCTGGGTTCGACTTTGAGGAGATAGGTTTGGTGTCTGGGATTGTCATCCCACCGAAATTCAAGGCACCAATATTTGCTAAATACGATGGAATTTCATGCCCCAAAATGCATCTCTGATCCTATGTAAGGAAGATATAGCCTCACACTGCTGATAGAGATTTATGGGTCCACTTCTTTCAGGACAGTCTATCCGGAACTCAACTCGATTGGTTCTATCAACTAGAAAAGGCTAACATCCACAATTGGGAATACCTTGCCGCTTCTTTCTATAAACAATATCAGTACAACACAGATCTAGCTCCCACCCGTACTCAACTCCAGAGTATGGCTATGGTTTCAAGTGAAGGTTTCAAAGACTACGCTCAGAAATGGAGGGACTTAGTCGGAAGAGTCCAGCCTCCCCTTTCCGAAAGAGAACTAGTAGACATGTTTCTGGGTACCTTGTCCGGTCCTTTCTTTAATCATTTAATTAAAAGCTCCTCAGCAGGTTTCACCGAACTAACTTGACTGGAGAAAGAGTGGAAGTTGGGACTAAGAGTGGGAAGATCCAGAAAGACGTATCCTCCGCCACTATAAGAAAACCATTTATTAGGAAGAAAGAAGTTGGTGCTGTGTATCCTTAAAGGAATCAAGAAAGAACTGAACGCTGCCCAATTGTAGGGGCTGTCATGATCCCCAAGCCTGCACCTACTCAACAAAGGAACAATCAGCCTAGAACAGAGAGGCCAGTAAGACAATTTACCCGAATTAATATGACATTATATCAAGTTCTGCCACACTTGTTGAGATCCAACCTGGTAACTTTGAAAGAAGCTCCGAAGAATCCTAACACAACCTCTCCTCATTACCATCTTAATGCTCGATGTACATACCATTTAGAAAGTCCAGGCCATGATACCAACAACTGTTTGGCTTTGAAAAACAAGGTGCAAGACCTCCTTCTAGCCAAAGAAATTGAGTTTGATGCTCCTGAGATCCCAAATGTTATCACCGCTCATATGCCCAAGCACGGTCGTGGTGTTAACGCCGTAGAAGATAATATGTTTGTTACTAATGTTGATGAACCCATTACTCCTCTCCTGACTATCAAGAGGAACTTATTGAAGGTCGGTTTATTTTCGGGTTGTGATGAAGGCTGCCACTTCTGTCTATTCCTACCAACTGGTTGTCATTTATTGAAAGCATGTGTTCAACGCCTAATGGATGACAAACAAATTTTGTTTGAAAAGACTCCCGTTCCAACCATATCCTACAATGATGTTTCAATAGTAACCATTTCCGCCAATCCTTCTAGGGTCTCCACCAAAAGACCCGTTAGGATTACATCAGTTCCTAAAGTAGCTCCACTAATAATTACTATGTCTGGACCAATCCCGTACTCATCAGATAAGACTGTCCCATCGAATTATGGGGGCGATGTCTACTATCACGATGTCAAGCAGGATTGGCCGGATGTTGAAGACTCAATTCTTGAGAAGGCTGACCCTGACATCAGCAACATTGTGGGGACTAGTAAGATGACCCGTAGTGGCAGAGAACTATCCCCAGAGATTTCTCCTCCAAAGACTGTTATCAGTCCTGTGATCATCCCTATTTTTGTTCCTGTTGACAACACTATAACTACAATTCCTATAGTTACACCTGCTGATACTCCTAACACCGAGTCGACCGAGACTCGGGGAAAAGCATTATGGTTGAGCCTGTCCAGATGAAGGCACAATCAGTATCTATCCCTGAGGCCTCCCAAAAGGAGATGGAAGAAATTCTGAAGATTATAAAGAGAAGCGACTACAACGTAGTCGAACAGCTAGGGAAGACTCCGTCAAATATTTTCATGCTGGCTTTATTATTGTGCTCCGAGGCTCATGCGAAGGCCTTGGTGAAATTCCTTAAAACTTCCCATGTACCACAAGAAACCTATGCTGATTAGCTCCAAGACTGTGTGGCCATCTTGACCGCGGATAATGGTTTAGGCTTTTCTGATGCTGACTTGACACCTAGAGGGAGGAAGCACAACGAGGCATTGCATGTCTCTGTCGAGTGCAGGGGCACAACCTTGTCCCATGTCTTGGTTGATACTGGTTCGTCCTTGAATGTGCTGCCTAAGAAGGCTCTTGATGAACTAGACTGTGAAGGTTTGACCTTAAAACCCAGCAATATAGTGGTAAGGGCCTTCGACAGTTCAAAGAGAATGGTGCATGGGGAGGTGGACATCCCTATAAAAGTTGGAACTCAAACCTTTGATTCAACTTCTTATATGATGGACATTCACCCTTCCTACTCCTGCTTATTGGGCCGACCATGGATTCATAATGTTGGTGTTGTCACCTCTACATTACATTAAATGTTGAAATACCCAACCAAGGGGAAGATCATTATTGTCCATGGAGAAGAGGAGTATATGGTCAGTCATTTAAACTCCTTCAGATACATGGAATTGGATGGGGAATTCATTGAAACCCCGTATCGACATTTCGAGGAAGTCCCACCAACCGTGGCAGTAACCAAATCTATTTCTCAAATCCCGAAGATTACAAGACCTCCACTAAAGATGTTTTCTCTTAAAGATGTCAAGGCAGTGATAGAAGAAGGTGGGTGCACTATTTGCGCCAACTCCTAGATATCCCATACAAGTCTGACGAATTTGGTTTGGGTTTCACTTCAGGAGCCCAGAAAGTTGTATGTCGTGCTCGTGTCGGGGGACCACCCTTGAAGATCAGCAACCACGGAATCAACACAGTGGAGGATGATGAGGACAGCTATGACCTAGAGGAATGGATTTTCCCAACTGTCAACGGAGGACTCAGCAAGTGGGAAGCTAAAGATTTTGTCCCAATTACTTTTATCCAACAGTAATTGTCTTTAAATTTTGTCAAATCTGTAATAATTAAACAATTCAGACTTTTTAAACCTTGTGTCTTACCCGAGGCACAACGGTCCACTTCTAAGGGTTGTTACCTCAGTTTCATATGTCAACAATGAATCATGGACGTTTTTGCATACAGACTTTGTGTTCTTTGTCTTTCCTTTTTACATTTTTATTTCTTTCAAAGATAGCTATACTCTTACACACACTCACATTCAAAATGCAGATCTACATCCATTCGGGATCCCGTGGGTAACAATTCTGCTATGGCCTTTTGTGACTGAAAATATTAATTACCAAGCCGAAGACGAAGATGAGGAAGATTGTGAAGTACCGGGGGAACTAGCCAGGTTACTACAATAAGAAGCAAGGACAATCCATCCCCACAAAGAACCAGTGGACACAGTTAACCTAGGTACCGAAGAGGACAAGAAAGAAGTCAGAGTGGGTGCCAATCTGGAATCCAGTGTCAAGAAGCGTCTCATTCAGTTGCTACATGATTATGTTTAGTTCTTTGTCTGGTCGTATGAAGACATGCCAGTACTTGATGCTGATATCGTGGTACATCGTCTGCCATCAAAAGAAGACTACCCTCTGGTAAAACAAAAGGTTCGTCGCATGCGACCAGACATGTCAGAAAAGATCAAAGCGGAAGTCATGAAACAATTCAATGATGGATTCTTGTTTGTCACCTCTTATCGGCAGTGGGTCGCCAATGTTGTTCCTGTGCCTAAAAAGGACGACAAAGTACGAATGTGTATGGACTACAGAGATTTGAATAGGGCAAGCCCTAAGGATGATTTCCCACTTCCCCACATCGATATTTTGGTTGACAATACAGCACAGCATAAGGTGTTTTCCTTCATGGATGGTTCCTCAAGTTACAATCATATCAAATAGGCGCCTGAGGACATGGAGAAAACAACCTTTGTCACACAATGGGGCACATTCTATTACAAGGTTATGCCATTCGGGTTGAAGAACGCTGGGGCAACCTATCAACGTGCCAATGTAGCTCTATTTCATGACATGATACATCACGAAATAAAGTTCTATGTGGATGACATGATAGCCAGATTGCAAAAAGGAAGAGGAACATCTGGACCATTTACAAAAACTATTTAAGAGGTTAAAGAAATATAAGCTGAGATTGAACCCGAACAAATGCACATATGGGGTAAGGTATGGTAAACTCTTAGGCTTTGTCGTCAGCGGTAAAGGTATCGAAGTGGACCCTGCCAAAGTGAAAGCGATACAAGAAATGCCTGCTCCTCATACCGAGAAGGAAGTCAGAGGATTCTTGGGACGTCTAAACTACATTGCCATATTCATTTCTCACTTGACCGCTACTTGTGAATCGATCTTCAAATTACTGAAGAAACATCAAGTAGTCAATTAGAATAATGAATGTCAAACTGCCTTCGACAAGATCAAATAGTACCTACAAGAGCCTCTTGTTTTTATGCCACCAGTCGAGGGAAGACCCTTGATTATGTATCTAATTGTTTTGGAAAATTCAATGGGGTGTGTGCTGGGGCAGCATGACGAGTCTTGCCGAAAAGAGCACGTTATTTATTACCTGAGAAAAAACATTACCAACTGTGAAACCAGATATTCACTGCTCGAGAAAACTTGTTGCGCTCTGGCATGGGCTGCTCGCGAGCTAAGACAGTATATGCTGACCCATACTACCTTATTGATATCCAAAATGGACCCAATAAAATACATCTTCGAGAAGCCTGCCCTCTCTGGAGAATAGCAAGATGGAAGATGATCCTGACGGAATATGACATTCAGTATACTACCCAAAAAGCAAAAAAGGGAAGTGTGCTAGCCGATCACCTTGCTCATTAAACTGTGGATGACTACCATTCCATGAAGTTCAAATTCCCAGATGAAGACATCATGATGGTAAACAACTGCGAAGAATTCAGACCATATGACAGACCTGAACAAAGATCCCGATGGACCCTAGTTTTTGATGGTGCGTCCAACGCACTCGGAAATGGTATAGGTTTTGTACTCATATCTATTGAAGGATGCCACACACCCTTTACTCCAAGACTCTTCTTTAACTGTACGAATAACATGGCGGAATACGAAGCGTGCATTTTGGGTCTCAAAGCTACCATAGATTTGGGGATCAAATCCTTAAGTGTATTCGGAGATTCATCTTTGGTCATCATCCAGATCAAAGGGGAATGGGATACCAAACACCCTAACCTTATCCCCTATAAAGAACATGTGTTGACATTAATCCCAGACTCTGAGAAGATTACCTTCGAGCATTTCCGGCGAGAAGAAAATCAACTAGCGGATGCGCTAGCCACGTTGTCTTCCATGTTTAAACTTAAATGGGATAACGAGGCTCCCCAGATCACCATTGAACGAATAGATGAACCAGCTCACTGTCACGAGATCAATACTGAAGAAGTAGTGGACTAGCCTTGGTTCCACGAAGTCAAGAGGTATCTCGAGGCTCAAGAATATCCTAAAGGAGCTTCCACTACGCCAAAAGAGAGTTTTAACAACGCACATTAGACAATGTTTTTGTACAAAAGCGCTGCTATAAGTGAATAAAAAAAACACGGAAAACGTATAAAATAATTAGTAAAAGCGCTGCTAAACATATGACCTTAGACAACGCTTTTAAAAAGCGCTGCTAAAGGATTGCTTTAGAAAGCGCTTTATCATAAGCGCTGGTAAAGGGCCACTTTAGACAGCGCTTTAAGAAAGCGCTGTCTAATGTCATAAAAAATTAAAAAAAATAATAGAAAAGCGCTGCTAATTAGGTCACTCTTAGCTAGAGCTTTTAAAAAGCGTTGTCTAAGGTCCATATTAGCTAGCGCTTTTAGAAAGCGCTGTCTAAACCCTTATAAGTCAGAATTAAAAAATTAGAACCTTTGAATTCATAGTATCACGAAACATAAACCCTTTCCCTCGCGAAACCCATTTTCTGCTCCGTCTCAAAACGTCCTCCATCGTTCGCCGTCGTACCGTCCTTCATCGTCTCGCTCTGTTTCGCTCCATTTTCCTCCACCCTCCCCGGCCAGTTCTCAAGGTATGTTCTTTATTGAAAATGTGTTTAACTCCATTGAAAATGTGTTCTTTAGCATTTTTAGCATTTAGCACTTTTAGCATTTTTTGGATATATAACAGCATTTGGTAGGGCTTGATATACAACAACATTTAGCATTTTTAGCATTTGGTAGGGCTTGATATATAACATCAACATTTTTAGCACATAGCATTTTTATCATTTTTTGGATTCTTGGTTCTATGTTTTGGAATATAAAACATGATATATGATGGTGAACAATGATATAAAACATGATATCTTGGTTCTATTTTTTGGATTCTTGGTTTTTGGTTCTGGCTCACATTTATATTGGGTATATGTTTATGTTTATTACAGGTTATTAGATGACTACTAACGACGATCACCCACGTGATGATTCTGTGGATGATGGAGATAAGGCTGTTAGTAAAATGGAAATGGAATATAGAAGAGGAATAACAATAATGAAGAGAATAATATGGGATAGGGACCAAGGCATAAAGTATGAAGTGCATTGGAGCCAAGAAGGCCAACTCATTGAGCCTAACGGTTCAATGTTGACAAGTTATCTCGGTTTCGTGGTAAGAAGAGAAATTCCAATCACTTGTGAAGTTGGAGAGCAAGAGTATTGGACGACGCTAAAGATAAAATATGGAGTGAGATACAGGTACCATATGTGATGTTAATTGTTTTTAATGACAATTATGTCTATAAATTACTTATACTAACGCACTTTGTTTATGATTTTCGTAGAGGTCATTCATCATTGAGGATACAAGGAGAGATTATATTCTTAAATTGGCCAGGAAACTACATAGAGGCTTTAGAGCTTTCTTGTCAAACAAGTTTCTAAGGGATGCAGATAAAAATTTTGTTGATGCAGAGCTTCCAATGAAATATGCTGATTTGATTACAGCTAAAGAATGGGAAACTTTTAAAATTGAAAAGAAGTACCCAAAAATTTGAGAGCTTAAGTGTCGTAAATCGACAACGAGCATCAAGTCCAGCATATCCATATAGAAAAGGCCGTATGGGATATGCCCGATTACAACAATCTATTGTAAGTATCTATAAATTGCAAAGCATCTATAATATATACATGCTTATATTTAATCATGTTTTTTGGCTTAATGTGTAGCTAACAAAAGAGAATAGTTCTGAAACATCTCTTCTAGAACACATTTTATGGAAGGAAGCACGTGTGTGTAAGGATGGAGTTGTTGAAGAAAATGTTCAACAAATTTTCGAGAGATGTGTAAGTATAACATTATTTATTTAATTACATCGTACTTTTATTTATTTAATTACATCATTATTTTATTAACATATCATTCTTTAATTACAATATTTATATGAATTTCAGGAGAGTCTTTCCCAGTCTATACCTCCAGACGAATATACTGATTGCAGGAGAATACTCTCACGAGCATTAGATATTCGAGAGTATTCTGGTCGGGTGAGGGGTAAGGGATTTGGGATCACTCCAACATTCTTGGAAAAAAAAACAAATACAAAATCTCGAAGCAATAAATAACTGTAGGAGAAGTTGTAAAAGTTACAACAAGAAGTCTATGAGCTGAGAAAGGAAAAGGAAATCGGTCAAGCTATGGTCTTTAAAGATACTAGTGACAAAGCTAATATCAATGGTAACTTTGGACAAAATATTCCCGAGGTAATTATATACCATCTTTATAAATTATAAAACCATGTTTATTAACTACATAACCATGTTTATTAATTATATAACCATATTTATTAAATTATAGGGAATTTCTCGGTGTCAACTCTATTTGTCTACACCGACTTATCGGATGGTTGGCAAGGGAAAAGTGTATAATATCTTGGGAGAAATGCTTCACCATTGACCCCTCCCAGAGGTATTTTTGAAAGTATCGATCGATGTCGTTTTAGAGGGGGTGCATTGTTACCACTACTTGATGATGTGGCGGATGTAACATTGGTGGCGGATGCAATATGATCGTTTGTTGCATGGCCATCAATCCTCGTTTGCGTAGATAATAAGGTATGCTTAAAATTGTTTAATATTCAAATTTTTATGGCAATTATACTTACATTTTGTTTACATGGTAATGTTAGACTCCCACTAACTCCATTCCAAAAAAGGAGATTATGCGGGATACCAAGTCAATTGCATCATTTGAGGTAACACAATTATATGACATTATTCTATGAGAAATGCTAATTTTTGATTTTATATTTTCCCTAACTAATTATATGATAACTAGATTCATGCTAAAGAGACTGCACAACTCAGTAGGGGTAAGGCGCCTGAAATTCGCGACATTTCGACACAAAAGAAATGTAGCTAAGATGACTGTGGCACACAAAAAAACTACTGCTCAGTTTAGGTCGTGCCTTCGGACATATTTAGGAATTACAGATATTCCGGATGGTGGTACCAGGCTTATATCTATGAGTGCATATATCTTTGGTTTTGAATATTTTGAAGAAATTGGTAGAGAGGACATGGAGCAAGTTTTTAGGCATTTGGAATTAGGCATCGGTGTTATCGGTATATACATCAGGTATACTCCGATCAAATTTTTTTAATTAAATGAACAATTTAATCCCTCATTTCAATGAATATAGTATAATGTTAATCATGTTTTAATTTAAGGTTTATGTATGACAACATTGTGCTCCCGCGTGGATTAGAAGCAAGATTTGGCTTCTTAGCTCCCAACACTATCAATTCCGGGTTGATTGTAACGAGACCAGATGATGTCATATCATATGTACTAGGTTTATTCGTGGCCAGTAAAGATACCTAGAAGTTGTTTTTTTGCCATATAATACTGGCAATGGGTTAGAATTTCATCCTAACTTGATCTATTATAATTTTCCATTTTTGTCCATTGTTTAATCTTTGTTTAATCTTACAGTGGACACTGGTTATTGGTTGCGATTAATCCTATGAGAGAAACTGTGTATTATCTTGACTCGTTATACAATGATTGGTCAACATATCCAGATTTGAAACATATGATTGACACGTAAGTGTTTCTCTCCCAAAGATATATTCAAGTTTATGTTTATGTTTATGTTTATGGTCAACATATCTGGATTTGTGTTTATGTTTATGATTCTATAGCGTTCTACTTGCTTTTCGCTCCCAACGAGATATTTGAGTACCAAAAAGTAGAGCGAACAACGTTACATGGATCAGAGTGGAGGTATATTTTCACAAAGAGATATTCAGTTTTGCTTACTTTAATGATGATACTTGATAAAACAATTTAAGAGGTATATCGTGATATATATTCGTATTTTATTTCCATGTGTAGTGTCCTCGCCAGCGTAACGGTATAGATTGTGGCTATTTTATGTTGAGGTTTATGAAAGAAACTATTCTTTTGGATCGATTAGAGATTCCATCCAAGGTATGGATTTCTAACTTATGAATTACATGTTATTTTTATATTTTGTGTTTCTCATAAAATGACATATTGTTTTAACTAAATCACATACTATGTTATATTATTATATATGTAGTACTTTGAGGAATTCAATTGTGCACATTACTCAAAAGATCAACTGGATGAACTTATGAAGGAATGGTGTCAATTCATTATCGGGTTGAGAATTTTATAAGCTAAGGTATATTGTCTTATTTCCTTTGATGAGAACTTTCGAGTTTTGAGTATAAATTAAATTTGAATAAAGTGCAACATTAATATTATCATGTTATGAATTTAGATCATTTGATTTTTTTTCCAGGTATATAGGTACATATGTGTAGAAGATAGAGCTAAGATATTCATGTTGTTGTTGTTTCATGAGAATTCTCGAAGATAGAAAGATGTATAGATGTAAATTCAATTTTGAATATTTTAGCCATTTCACCTAGAAGAATTTTAACTTGTATCATAAATTTTGTAAATGTTGTTGTCTATATCTTGTAGAATTTTAACTTGTATCATAACTTGTAAAAAGATGTATAAATGTTGTTGTTGTTGTCTTTATTGGAATGAAGCTACCAAATATGGAGCATAAAAGATAATTCTAAAAACCTGGATCAAAATATTGGAATGAAACTACCAAATATTGGAATGAAGCTACCAAATATGATAAAAATTATGATTAAAATAGATAATTTATTAAAAAAATTGTAAACAATAGACAGCGGTTTAGCAAAAAAGCGTTGTAAAAACTTTAAAAAAAAAGCGTTGCCTAAAGTTTGAAAGCACCGTCTAAAGTGGGGGAATAGACAGCGCTTTCAAAGAAAAGCGCTGTCTAAAGCCTACCTTGAAAAAATTACAAAGCGCTGTCTAAAGTGGACATAAGACAGCGCTTTTACGTTGAAAAAAAGCGCTGTCTTTTCTTTTAGCAGCGCTGCTTTAGGCAACGCTTTAAAGCGTTGTTAAAGGCCAAAAAAAGCGTTGTCTTTTCCCTCGCGAGCTAAGACAGTATATGTTGACCCATACTACCTTATTGATATCCAAAATGGACCTAATAAAATACATCTTCGAGAAGCCTGCCATCTCTGGGAGAATAGCAAGATGGCAGATGATCCTGACGGAATATGACATTCAGTATACTACCCAAAAAGCAATAAAGGGAAGTGTGCTAGCCGATCACCTTGCTCATCAAGATGTGGATGACTACCATTCTATAAAGTTCGAATTCCCAGATGAAGATATCATGATGGTAAACAACTACGAAGAATTCAGACCATATGACAGACCTGAACAAAGATCCCGATGGACCCTGGTTTTTGATGGGGCGTCCAACGCACTCGGAAATGGTATAGGTGATGTACTCATATCTCCTGAAGGATGTCACACTCCCTTTACTCCAAGACTCTGCTTCAACTGTACGAATAACATGGCGGAATACGAAGCGTGCATTTTTGGTCTCAAAGCTGCCATAGATTTGGGGATCAAATCCTTAAGTGTATTCAGAGGTTCAGCTTTGGTCATCATCCAGATCAAAGGGGAATGGGATACCAAACACCCTAACCTTATCCGCTACAAAGAACATATGTTTACATTAATCCCAGACTTTGAGAAGATTACCTTCAAGCATTACCCGCGAGAAGAAAATCAACTAGCGGATGCGCTAGCCACGATGTCTTCCATGTTTAAACTTAAATGGGATAACAAGGCACCCCAGATCACCATTGAACGAATGAATGAACCAGATCACTGTCACGAGATCAATACTGAAGAAGTAGTGGACCAGCCTTGGCACCACGAAGTCAAGAGGTATCTCGAAGCTCAAGAATATCCGGAAGGAGCTTCAGTCAATGATAAGAAGTTCTTAAGGAGATTCTCTGCTAAGTTATTCCTTAGTAATGGCATTCTCTACAAGCGTAACCATGAATCTGTTTTGCTCTATTGCGTAAGCAAGGTTGAAGCAGAGAAGATCATGGTTGATCTACATGAAGGCACTTTTGGCACCCATTTCAGTGGGCATACGATGGCAAAGAAAATCCTACGGGCAGGTTATTACTGGTCTACCATGGAAGCAGATTTCTATCAACACTCTCGAACCTGCCACAAGTGTCAGATCTATGGTGACAAGATGTACGTACCTCCGGTTCCTATGAATGTCTTGACGGCTCCTTGGCCCTTTGCTATGTGGGGTATCAATATGATTGGGGAAATTAAGCCAACAACCTCTAATGGACACCGCTTCATATTTGTGACCATTGACTATTTCACAAAGTGGGTTGAGGCGGCTTCTTTCATTTCCGTTACCAAGAATGTTGTCGCCCATTTCATCAAACAGAATCTCATCTGTCGTTACGGTATCCAGGAGAGAATCTTCATAGACAATGGTACGAATCTCAACAACACTATGATCACCGCACTGTGTGCACAATTCAAGATCCAGCACCATAATTCTTCCCCTTATCGACCAAAGATGAATGATGTTGTCGAAGCCGCAAATAAGAATATCAAAAAGATCATACAGAAAATGATAGTCACATAAAAGGGTTAACATGAGATGTTATAATTCGCTCTCCATGGTTATCGTACCACGACACACACATCAATCGGGGAAACACCCTACTCTCTGGTATATGGCATAGAGGTTGTCTTGCCTATTGAGGTCCAAATCCCCTCTCTGAGAATTATGAAGGATGCAGGGTTGAGTGAAGACGATTGGATCCAAACTCTACTTGATTGATGAGAAAAGGCTTACTGCTGTCTGTCATGGTCAAATGTATCAAAAACGGATGATCAAGGCTTTCAACAAAAAAGTCAGACGCCAATTGTATCAAGTCGAGGATTTGGTGATCAAGTGCTTCATACTACCGCAAGGTGATCCCAGGGGAAAATGGACTCCTACATACGAAGGACCATTTGTGATCAAAAGCATATTCTCTGGTGGGGCAATGATCTTGACCACTATAGATGGCGACGACCTTCCGCACCCTGTGAACGCGGACATAGTCAAAAGATACTACGCATAAGAGACCCGCTAGGTTGACACACCTAGGAAAAACAAGGGTATCCCGGAGAACCAAAAAGGTTCGGGCCAAAATTAGGGATAAAAACAAAAAAATCTATACATCCAGCAAGTTGAAAACCCGAAAGGGTGACTTGGGCAAAAAAGGGTATCCCGGTGGACTGAAAACCCGAACGGGAGGTTCAGGAAAAAGTTAGGGAATTAAAGCGTATGACTATGTCCCGTTGGATCACCTTTATGGACAACCTTTGGCTTCGACTGACAAACTTAGCGGTTTTGTTCAATCCAATCAACTTCGGACAAGGCAGCAAGTGGACAAGATACTCAGAGGCACAAAGGTTATAGCAGAATGGTAACCCCATGGGATTATTGCACATAGCTATCTTTTCTTTGTATCAAATTTTCATTTTTTACGACGACATTCTCTTACTAGGATGTTCGTCTCATTGTAAAAAACACTTAATCAAGTTAATACAAAGATACCCCTTTGGAAGTGCAAAACTATCTATTTTTCTTTATTTTATGTATTTTGTTTACAAAAACGTCCAATGATTTATTTTTGAACATATGCATTTGAACGTAACTACTGTTTACAAATAAGAAAAATTGGAAGACAATCACTAACGACTCTAATAAATAGGATAATATCTTTAAACTATTCCACAAAATCCCCCACAGTGTGCAGCTTAATCCCCAGCGGAACAAAACTTCCAGTTATCAATCCCTAGTAGAAGTCGTCCAATTTCTCAAGATTCCCCAATAGATTTCACAAGCCATACACGGCGTTTCCCTTACAACAGAATTTATTTCTCTAACAAATAGGAGCTCATCAACTCATCAGCACTTTAAAACATGAAGACTTACAGTAGTCGGGGATTTATTTTCCCTAATCCAACAGTGTTACAACAACATAGCTTATATGCATATACATCGCATCCATACGTCATGACATTGATAACACGAACGCATACACCATAATCTCATTCATTTTATTGAGAACATCATCATACAATGCATTTCATACATCATGACATTGCATATAACTAATCTTTAACCTTTTTAGGAAAGATCAGTCAGCAGATGGATATTATCAACAATTTACAAAAAGGTCAGAGATTGATACCTGATATAAGCCAGGACAATTATCTACACGACAAGCTAAAGAAATCCTACACAGATTCAACTCTCAGATACAGTTCAGATACGCTCCAGACACGGACGTCATTCTGATACTCATTCAGATTCAGCTTTCGGATACAGTACAGATACACTCCAAATACGGATGCCATTCTGATACTCATTCAGATTCTCTCTCAGATACAGTTCAGATATGTTCCAGAGACGGATACCATTCTGTTACTCATTCAGATTCAACTCTCAGATACAGTTCAGATACGCTCCAGACACGGACGCCATTCTGATACTCATTCAGATTCAGCTCTCAGATACAGTTCAGATACGCTCTAGACACGGATGCCATTCTGATACTCATTCAGATTCAACTTCCAGATACAGTTTATATACGCTCACGGACGCCATTCTGATAATCATTCGGATTCAACTTCCAGATACAGTTCAGATACGCTCTAAACACGGACACCATTCTGATACTCATTTAAATTCAGCTTGCAGATATGGTTCAACAATCACTTTTGGATGGCATCTACAAGCCCATCTCGAATAACTTGCCATCACCTCTACAATTGTCATCTTTAAGCTCATTCCACATACCACCAACCACCACATCCTCGAGTGCAAATTTCTTGGCACTCTAGTGTCCAATCATCTTCCACCTTCAAGTCACGAATGGCAAATCCGCCAATCTAACTCTTCAGGTTTAAGAAGATTGAACAGGGGAAGTTGTTGTACCCCAAAATTTTCCCTCTCAATTATCAAATATTTTGTCACAAAGATCTCTCTAGGTTCAAGATTGCACTAGGGTTGATGAACTCAAGACACCTCCTTAAGCACTGATGACCAAAATTAAGGTTTGAGATTGCACAAGGATAATTAAACTTGCAATTCCTCATATTTCTTTCATGGATCATTGTGGAACCCGAAGATTACTCATGTCAAATTTCAAGCCTTGGAGCACACTTTTGCTCAGTCAATGGAGCAGTTGACCTAAAAAATAAGTTGTATTGGGAAAAAAGTCAATTGTGGCCAATTTACAATCAAACTTCATAATTTTTGAGCCACATAAACATTATAAACTCATATGTATCATTTTATTAAGTTTGGAGCACAATTCCTAAAGAATTTTGATCAAATCATCAAAAGGGCAAAATGGTCAAAATTAGGGTTTTGACTGAGGAAAGGCAATTTCTGATTTTTGACCTAGCAAATGGTCAATTGGTTTGAAGCATGATCACAACAGTTCAATTGCATCATTTGACCTAACGGTATGACCCAAAACATTGCTTAAGATCAATTGGATTGATAGTGAATTTTCAGTCAACTGATCAAAAGTCAATTGTACATTGAAAAGTCAAACTTTGACTTTTTGGTCAAAATCCAATGTCAAAGATCACAATTCATCAAAACATGTCAAAATATGAAACTTATTCATCAAGAAATCAAAAAGTTAAAATTTCATTTTGAAAAGTCAAAGTTTTCTAACTTAGAATTTTTCTAAGTGTTTAAAACTTTATGTTTTTTCACAACTTTGAGCAAATTTTTCACCATGATGCAAGATGATTCAGAAGAAACTTTCAACATGAAAGTTGTAGATCTCCATGATATCTACAACATTGCTTTACACAAATTATTCTAAAAGTGCTTAGATCTCAAGTTATTAATTCATAAAGTCATGGTCTTGAAATTGAACACTTAGTGAAATTTTGCCCTAGTTTTGGTCAGGATTATGACCTAACTTCATGGCACTTTTTCATATAGTTCCAATGGGAATTTTCAAAAGTGATTCAGAGACGGGTTGTATAGCACATTACAAGCTTTCCAAAATGTCAAAGAACTCCTTGAGATCATTTGTGAGCAAGGAGAATCGAAGAGATGAAGTTAGGGTTTCCAACTTAAATTACAAGCCATTTCATCATGAACAAAAATTCAAATCCAAGCCTAGGCTGCATAATCTTTTCTTTTCAGGCCTCAAACTTGTTTGTCACTACATAATTAAATGTTTACACATCTGTTAGAGCTTTGATCCAAGCACTTGAGCCTTTATCTAGGTTATATTTCCATTTATGGCACAAAGTTGCCATTTCCATTTTGATAAAGCATCACATTTGCATTTGTCAACTTCATGAGCGTTGCACTTGTTCTTTCTGCACACACAACCCCTATAAACCAAAAGCAGTGTGTCTAAAGCCTCTTGCAACTCAGAACATGCTTGTACAATACTTTGAGATTTGTCCTCTCACTTTTCTTCAAAAGCAAGTCATAGAGCCAAAAGGCTAGAACTCAGAAACCTTGAGTGCATTTGATCTCTAACCTTTTCCATACATATACACAAATCTATTGCAACATAACACAGGGATGCTAAGACCCCAAAACACTCACAAGCACTTTGCAACTCAGAATCTGCCATAACTTGACAGTTTTGAACCTCACATAGCCATCTCAAAATCCACTCGTGTGTATTGATTTTAACCATCCAAACACTTAATATACATCATATAAAAGTGATCTAGACCCCTGTTTCCTGACTATAACTCCTCCATCACTATCCACCATTTCCAAATTTGAAGCTTGCAACTTGACTTGAGTTGGGAGTTTCAGCCATCCTCAAAGCAAAGTAGGAGTTGGAACACATTCAAGGAGGTCCAAGCAAGCTACATAAATCATCATGCCATCACAAAGGTTGCTCAAACTCCATACACGACTCAAGCTGCAAGAGGTAAGTTTTAAAACTTCTATCTCTTCATACAAGCATCATTTAATTCTGATTTGTGAAGATAAAATGTAGATACCATTGCCACGAAGTTGTACATATCCATAGTTTTCATTTATATCGCCTGAGCTTAGAGAATTTTAGAGTTGATGTTTCTAAAATTTTTAGGTTTTAAATTAGGGCCTGAAAAATTCTCATTTATCTTTAAATGTTAGCTTAAGTTATTTACATGGTTGGATTCGTGATGAAATTTCCAGTAACTTTCATGATTCTACTTTTGAAAATGGTTGAGAAATGAGAGAGATAGAAATTTCAAAAATTGTGTTGAATGGTTTGGCGCGAGGTTGAAGAAGATACAGGCCTAGGAATGTGTTTCAAATATATATTTATGGTTTTGTATTAATAAACGGATGTATAGCCACCCCAGTGGTAGAAGCGCGCGCCTGTGACTATAGGGACCTGGGTTTGAGCCCTAGTGATACCCTTTTATTTTTTCTTGTTTTACTTTCACAGATTCAATGCAAATTAAGCCAGCGCGTGCATCAAGTGTCCTCATCTCATCACCATCTGATCATTGCATGGCTGGAACCAATGCACCACATGAGTAGATCCATGGTACATCATAATAAGCCAGCAACATGAGATCAAAACAGGCGCTGGACCCTTCAGTCTTGGGCCTCTTTTTTTATATTTTTTCTATCCTCATACCCCCTTTTTACTAAGACACCACCTGGCCCAATTTTCTTTTGATATTTTCTTTTTGTCATTTTTGTTTTATTTTATTATTTCTTTTCTTTTTTAATATTATTATTATTATTATTATTATTATTATTTTTATTAATAAAAAACTCCAAAAATATTTTTATTTATCATTTACACTTATATACTTTATTTTTTCTATAAAACAAAAAGACTAAAAAACATTTCTCTTAATAATTAATTTTTTTTAATAATTAATATCTAGACATAGGTTTAATTATTTATTTTCTTAATTAAAATTAATTTAGAACTTAGGTTTACTTTAATTAATTAATTTTCATATTATTTTTATTAAGTTAAAACCTTTTCACAAAAAACCCTAAAACACATTTTTTAACTTTATTTCTTTCTTAATTAATTTAGGTTTAAATTTTGTTTATTTTTCATTAATCATCTCTCTTAATTAGGTTAAAACCCCTTTCATAAAAACAACAAAAATCAGTTCTTTTCCTATTTATATTCTTGCATTTAATTTTCAATTTTGTACAATATTCAATATGGTTGTAATAGATAATTAGGTTTAAATTTTTTGCAATCCCCGTTTGTAAATTTGTATACCCCCTCCCCTAAATGATGTAATAGCGTAGTAATTATAAATTCCGCAATTTATCGCTTTATATACAAATGCTAGTAATTAGGGTTTTGTATGGAAAGATAAAATCAAATAGCAAACCCTAATCAAGACAAAAACAAAGCATGAAAATCAATACACTTGCACACAAGCACCCCTAGGGTAAATCCACTTGATTCTCTTATAAAATGATCATATTACGCATGTGAGTTATCTTAGAAAAGACAAGCAAAATAAAAAGATCATAGTCCCTCGATGACGCTATCAAAAGTTTCCTTTCAAAATGATCCTGGTCCCTCAAGAAAAGTGCTAAGATACCTTGCAACATTGCTAATCATGGTTATACGATGACCCACTCTTATCCCTTTTACATCCAAAGATAGGGTTATTTACCAAATCAATGGTAAGATAAAAATGTCAAAGGAAAAAGGAAATGGACATGAAAGACTTTTGAGTAGGTAGATTGTTCCTAGTTACTTGCTTCATCTCAAAATAAAAATATCCTTTCTATTTTTAAAACAAACACCAACACTTTCAAAACATCTTTCAAAACTTGAAAACATTTTCAAAAGATCAAATACTTTGTATACATTCTTACGAACGAGAATCATTACAAAGTTTTCCTAAACAATGGCCTCTTTTCAAAACTACTTTCAAAACCACACAAAGCACGATTTCAAACGAAAGCAAGTGATCTAGCAAGTAACTAAGAGCCCATGGAAAACCATGGATGAAAAGGATGCTAATAACTTCCCTTTTCATAATCTACCCCCCGAACTCAAGAAATAATCTCAAAGGTCTTTCCTGTGCTTTTTCACCTTTCCTTTTGGATAAAAGAAACGACGGTGGCGACTCATACTAACCGCGACATTTGAGATAAAATGCAAAATACCCAAGTCAGTTTTTCCACTATATCACAGTAAGTTATATATTTTTTTAATTTAAAAACATCAAATTTTAAAATACTATCCAAACTGAGTAATAGAACCGAAAATTCCATTAAAACAGGAACTTGACCCAGGTTAAGCAATTTGTTTTTCAAACATGGTTCAATTTATTGAGTTAATACGTGATGGCCCAAGGGACCATGGCAGCTAATCGACAGACTTTTACAATTTAAAACCCCATTTTTCTTGCTTCAATAAATATATCATCAACATATCTATCTTTTAACTTTTATTCACTAATTCTTTTGCAACACATCAATAAGAACTTGTTAAATTTAGATATTTATATTTTACATAAACCAGATTTATTTTTATTGGACTATACGACTTTTTTAATAACATCATTTTAATATGGGAAAACAATACAATAAATTCTGAAAAGATTATCTAGTCAGTTAGAAATTGTTATGCAGTAAAAAGTTTGATTTTAAATGAAATGATTTTCTAAAATTAACTATGGTTAAAATTGATAATAAGATGATTTATATTTGGCTAAATTAACGATTTAAGAATTGAATAATTTTTTTTATCTAAAAAGTATGTTTTGACTCCAAACCAACAAATAAAGTAGAATCTAAGAATAATAAATTTTATTTGAGAACAATCATGTCAAAATTAGTTCTACAAATTTACAATCAATTTTGAGTGATTTAATGGGGAATTCAAACATACCATCAAATAACAAATAGCTGGCACACACTCTATTCAATTCAAGCATTTTCTTGAGTGTAAAACGTTTATGAAAACGATCTTCGTAAAAAATTTATTATAATAATATTAATAATAATAATAATAATACTAATAATAATAATAATAATAATAATATTATACTAGTTCCTTTTATATCACTAAACTCCCATAATTTAAAGAATTTTTATCTTTTTATTTATTGTTCTTCTATTTGTTTTTCTGTTGTCTTGTTATTGTTGTTTTTGTTGTTGTTATTCTTGTTGTTGTTGCTCTTGTTATTGTTGTTCTGGTGTTGTTGTTGTTGTTATTGTTGTTGTTGTTGTTCTAGTTATTGTTGTTGTTGTTTTTTTGTTATTGTTGTTATATCATCATCGTCATCGTCCATATTCAGAGCAGTCCCTGATATTTGAAGGCTCTACTCCAACACAATTTTCTTTGTTAAATAATAAATTTAAATACTAAAATAATACATTTTGTAAAACTAGCTTATTTATCGTTACACTAACTAGCTTACACTGTATATTAAGTTGTTCAATTAATATTTCTATATTCATTTAAATTTTATGATTTAAAAAAATAATTTTGAGGTCTTTGGTTTTTGTAGGCGGTTGTAGGTCTACTTACCCTAGTCAAAGACTGACCCTGTTAAAATATAATTTCAAAATTATATTTATATTTTAGGAATATGAATGTCTATATTTCCATTGTGTCTTTTGTTCTTCGTTGTTAGAATCTATTGACCATATCATTTTGTATTGTCGCATTTCTGTCTTGGTTTGGAATGAGATCGCAGAGTGGGTTGGCATAAGGATCATAGGGAGGGTTGCTTTAAGAGTAATTTTTTATCTTGGTTTTATTTTTATAAGGTCAAGAAGCTGAATGTTGGAAAACAAGGTTGCATTTGATTAGCGGCTTGTTGGAATACTTGGCTATTAAGAAATGACATTATTTTTAAAAATGTTGGTTGGGGCCTTTTGGCTAATATTTGGAAGATCAAAATTTCAATTTGAAAATAATCTTTGAATGGAAATACTACACATTTCAATTATAGCTTTTATGAGTTTGACAAATACCCTTAGTCATCTCCTACAAACAATTGATTGAATCATGTTATCATATTGAATTAATTTTGATAAAATTCATATGGCATTTATCATTGTCAAATAACTTACGTGTCTACCATACAATTTTTAACTTTTTGTTTGCAATGAAAATTTTAACCAAACAATTTTAACTAATAACATCTCAATATTACAAAATGAAATATTTAAATATATTATCTAACAAATAGTATATTATTTTTATCGTCTAACATCAATTCCTACCAATTTAATTAAAAAAAGATTTTCACTCAAAGGAAACAACATCCTACGATTTAATATGATTTTAAGATTAGGCATAAAAATTAATTAGACACGAGAAGAATTTCTTCTTTAACTTAGTTATAAAACAAAAATAAATTTCCAATTCTAATTTAAAAAAGTGGTTGATTTACAAATAATAGAAATTTTCAATAATACAAAAATATAAATGAATATTATTAAAAAAAAATAAATGGAAAGTTACATCAATTTAACTTAACTAACAATACGGCTTGAGATATCTCAACACCCAAATTCCTAAAATATTTAATCTTCCTATATTTTCTAATCTAAAAAGCAAGAATTCATCAACTAAATATTCTCAAATTCAAAAGAACACGTCAAACTGTAAGTTATAAACTCCAAACCTATGATCTCTCCTTCACACAATTCTACCTAGTAATTCAAAATCATCACAAGTATCAAAGAATGTAATATTCTACTATAGATTTCAAATCAGAGAGAGTGAGAAGGTTTTCTCTTCATTCTATTTAAAGCAACTTAACTCATGCATTTTTTTCTTCTTATTCTACTTCTCTAATATGACCTTGTTTATTGATAATAGACTCCCCTCACACAACAAATATAAAATAACTAATTATATAATTCAATCGATTTACCGAAAAAAATTTTAAAAAATTCTTTAAACAAATTGTTAAAACACTACAAAAAAGAAAGTTCTTCTCAACGACGTTAATTTATGACGTAATTATTATAAAAAAATGAATAGTTGCGATGTGATAATCAAGTCACTAATATTTTTAGTATTTAAATAATAAACATAAAGTTAACAATGTGGGAGTGAGATTTTTTTTTATAAATATTTGCGACGTGAGAATCACGTCGCAACTTTAAAATTTAAGTAAAAATAAAAAAAGGTTGTAACGTTCACATGGGAGAAGATTGAAATTTCCAAAATTTTCGTTGTGACGTGGGAATCACGTCGCAACCTTTTAAGAGAGAAAATAGTCTGACTTGAAATTGATTGGGTGCAGGATGAGAAAATAAAATTTTGAGAATTGGTGTTTTGTGACGTGAATATCACGTGAGAAGGTTGAGACGTGATATTCACGTCATTACGTGGCTTATATAAATACCCTTTTCGCTTCCCAGAACCACTAGTTATACTTTTTCTTTCATCCTATCACAATTTCTATTTCATAATTTTGCATAATAGACTTATATAGGTAATTGTCTTACATAATTTATCTTCAATTCATTTTTATAATTTTGTTTAATATTTATTATGTTTTCTAATATAAATTTATGTTTAATTTGTTTTGTCAAGATATAGAAGAAAAAAAGATTGAAGAATATTGAAGAGTTTTGAAAAAAGATTGAAGAAGAAGATTAATTGAAGGAGATTAATTATAGTAAATTTATGCATGTTATATATATATATATATATATATATATATATATATATATATATATATATATATATATATATATATATATATATATATATATATATATATATATATATATATATATATATATATATATATATATATATATATTAAGTTTTTTTAGTTTATTAATTTATATATTCATATTTAGTTTATTAATTTAATTTATGAATTTATATTTTGTTTCATAAATTATTTTTCAAAATCACTTCACAAGTTAATGACGTGAAAATCACGTCACAATAAAATTAGCTTTTCTAACTAACAGTCTGCCATGCCTGCTTCTGTTGCTACGTTGTAGATATTTATGCAAAAAGTGTCGATGTGATTTTCACGTCACAACTCTGTGACATGAAAATTATGTCGCAACTAAGTTGCTACAAACTCCTCTGTGACGACGTTATAAGTCATGTCACAAAAAACATGTTGTAACGTGATTTTAAAGGTGGTGACGTGATAATCATGTCACAAATATATTTATTTTTTGTAGTGAAATTAGTCGATAAATTTAGCGTTACATGAGAAGAAACCAGTTTACACCATAAAATTCAACGACAATTATTACAATTTTATGAAAATGGGTAATTTACAAATGCTAGCAATTATTAAAGTATATGCATTAATTTATGTATAAATATGTTGATATGTTTTATCGATCAAAATTCATTTTACAAGAAAAATATTTTATAATCACTGTAGCGGTAGAAATGTTCAAGACTAAGTCATTGGATTGACTAGACTTTATACAAATCAAAAATAAAAATCACCACCGTGCTTTATTATTTCCAAAGGAATGGGAAAAGAGCTAATAACCCAAAAAAAAGGGGGAAAGATTCAAGGTAAGGGGGTTGCTTATGCAAAGGGAAGGTATTAGCACCTTAAACATCTACGGTACTCCGCAGGAACCTCTTTGTAAAATCTGTATATTTTGGCTATAAAAAAATATGTTATATATAAAATGGATGGTGGAAGTGAGAAAAGAAATATATTTTTTATGATTTTTGCACCCGCCGCGGTTGCGAACCTTTAGTGCCTACATACCATCTTTCATGCAATAAGGGATCAGGGTACACATAGTTCTTCTTTTAAAAGTTTGAAACACAAGTGTGTTGGTTAATTTTTAAGAGATAAGACATCATCGTCATTGTCCGTGTGGAAAACATATTTACTACCCACGATCATGAGAAAGGAGAATTTGCATCATCTCAAAGTGGAGGATATGGCTTGGATTTTAAAATCAACAATGCCTCACTCAACACCCAAGTGGAAAATATCTCTCTTCACTACATATTGTAGAACTATAAAGAAAAAAAGGCCAAAGTGGCAAAATGGTTTGAAATGAGATTGGTTGACTTTTAGTCTTCTCACAAAATATGTCAAGGTATTATTAAATTGAATGGAGTTTATTTATGAAAATGTTTTGAAAATGCATGGACATAAATCCAAGTTTATTATGAAAGTGTTTTAAATTTCAAAACAAGAAGAGTTTTCAAAAGGAGGGAGAAGATTTTTGAAATTAAAGAAGATGGGAGGAGTAGAAGAGGTTATCCTAAAGCATAAGGTAAAAGCTAAGGATAAGAACCATCTAACTAACAAGAAGTCAATACTTGACATTATGAGCCAAGATAGAATTCTAATTTTTTGGATTGAAACCAAGCAAGCAAAGATACTAGACCTCTTCAAATGTATTAAGTCTTCACAAAAATTGGGCAGAGTAACGGTTGCATACGGGTGAATTCCATATTACAAACAAAGGATGCAATCACAAAAACCTGCACACAAAAACAAACAAGCAACCCAATGGCTTTAGGTAAACCTCAAGAGCTCTAGACAAAATAATCAGATAAGATCGCAAGGTCTCCAAGATAGGCCAAGGTTTCTAATCCTAAGTCCAAGAAAAAGTCCACTGCTCCATAATGCCAAGGATAGAACCAAATAGTCTAAGTACCATTAAGAGTTTTTTTTTTGGTTTTAAGTTGATTATTAAGTATTTTAAGAAAAGAAAAGTTCAAGTAAGAAAAGTAAAAAATGACAAGAAAATAAATGCTCAAATGAGCAAAGATAAAAATGGTATGAAATGTAAATGCTAAAAATAAATAGTACATAAAGCATAAAAAAGAATAAAAGCATTAGATAAACAAGTCAATAATTAGTGGTTAATTGGATGACCATCTTGAAACTTGCATTTGGAACTCATTAGAGGATTGGTAGAATCAAAGCCTCCATACAACAAGTTGCATTTGCTTTTTGTCAAGTATATCATCCATTTGGAATTCTCACAAGTACCATTTAATGATCAACGATGCTTAAGTGATCCGCGTTGACCAAAGGTGTTGTAGATCCATTAGAGGATTGGTAGAACCAAAGCCTCTACATAATGAATCTCAAGGTTATTGGATCAAAGAGATCAAATTAACATACTTGGGCTTGCAATCATAAGTTTGGGCCACGAATGATCATTTATTAGAATCGGGACAAAATTTAGCGCTATGTTAAGCAATCGTAAGTGGACTAATATAGAAGTCGCACCTATTTTGAGGACGGTCAATAGCAATCTATGCACCATTTATTTTGAGATGTGATATAGATATCATGCTCCAATAACATTTAGTGCAATGAGAAGGGGATGAGATGAAGAGGAATTAGGGTAAAAAGAGAAACCACATTTGAATTAATATTTAATCAAACTATTGTTAAAATCATTCATCCATTTTTTGTGGAGTTAAACTCAATACCATGGATCCAATGATGTTAATAAAGCCATGATCCAAAAATCAACCCAAGACAGCCAGAAAATATTCACAAAATAATAATATAATTAATATATACATTAAAGGGTTTAAAAATGTCTAAAAAATATAAAATAATGAGGAAAATGTCAATTATATTCAAATTAATCAAGAAATGAAAAATTAGACCATAGAAAAATCAGAAAAGAGGCCAAGTAATTTTATAATATTTTTGGGAATTTTTAAAAGTCAGAAACTATTTTTAAAAAATAAAATAAATGGGTAAAATAAACAAAAATAGTAAAAAAATAGTAAAGTCAGAAACAAAAATAAAATAAGGTTACCAATATTTGTCACAATATCATTGGATCATATCATAATTTTTTCTGAATTTAAAAATGTGTAAAAGTATTTTTAAACATTTTAAACAAATCAAATAAGTGTAAAATTCATAAATAATACCAAAACACAAAATTAAATTGTGAAAAAATAAAAATCAGAAAGAGGATAATCAATAATATTTTTCATGATTTTTTCATATTTTTTGGACTAAAAATGAATTTTCTATGATTTTTTGAAGTTTAAAACATTTAAAATATAAAAATCAAAAAAATAAAATAAAAGTAAAAGATGTGGACCATTGGATGAAAGTCAAAACGCGTTAGTAATCAAATCCAAGGGATCTGGCGCGCCGTGCATATCATGGTCTTTAATGAATAATGTACATAATCATTAATAAAATCAGAATTTGAAAATAACAAATGGCACGCCTTCATTGGTTAGAAGATGACACGTTGGTCATCTTCAACCTCCAGCCATCACGAATTACAGGTCTCTCAAACTGTAAAATCAGAAGCTCAGACCTATGCCATTCGCTTCGTCTCTTCAAGACGAAGACATCCACACCCTCGTGCCAAATTTATATAAACTGTAGCTCAAGCAATTTGGAAAGAAAGTTTTGAAAAGGGATTTGAAAATTCATGGTCAAAACGTGCTTCCAGTAAAATGTAAGTGTTGCAACTAGAACCAGGGCAATGAGAGCAATACAATGATATCAGAGTTTTAAAGAATTGGTGAAGGAATCTACCTATTGAAGTTGAGTTACAGAGCTGTGAAACTGGACTTCTATGGAGCAATATAGAGCACGATTCTTGAATGTAATTATATGGTTAGCTTCAGGGAAGATCAAGGAAGGTTAATTGAGAGAAAAAATGGATTGAAAAAGGCTTGAGAATAGATTTCGAAGTTGCTGAATTCTGAGTTGTGAAGCAAGTTTGGCAGGGTAATTCTGGCTATCTAAGCTTGGGAAATTGAATGGGGGATGACCCTCTATTTATAGGGAAACAAATGGAATGTTCAAGCGTGTGAAATCATGATGTTTGGAGGGAAATCGTGTGAACCTGATGCACGAGTAAAGTGTGATCTGATTTGCATCAAAACTCATCCAATCCTTGCGTTTCAAGGCTCTAATCCACTTTGGAAACTTGGTTAAACATGTTTACATCACAAACGCATGCTAATTTGATGTTTAGAGGCCAAAACATGAATTTCAAATTCCGACTTATGGAGAAACTTCAGTTCCAAGTTACCAAGTTCAATCTAATGGCATTTCCACCTCAAGGGGTCTTAGGGAAAAATTCTTGATGCTTTGGAAAGATGAGGTTACAAGCTTTGAAATGGAAAAAGAATAGAATCAAATGGATGCTTGAGCTGAAAGTTATATGGAGTTAAAGTTGAAGAAAAAGAGTTGACTTTCCATACTTAAAAAGTATTTCAAATTCTTCTTTAAAAATGACCTATAATCTTTTGCATCCAAACATGGCCTTCAACTTAGAATTTGCTCTTGACCAAAGAAGATGGAATGAAGTAGAACCCATGAATGATATTTTGCAAGTTGAACCACTCAAAATCTCCAAAAATTGAGCAAGTTATGACTTGTTAAAGTTGGCCAAAAGTCATGAAATGACCTATAATCTTTTTCATTCTTAAGGCAACTTCCGTCCATTTTCTCACTTTGCACATAAAAGAAGGCATGAAGTACAGATCCTTAGGATCATCATGAAAAAAGAATGGGCTCAAGGTGGTAAAAATTGACCAAGTTATGACCATTTGAAGTCACATATGGAAAATTGGGGATTCATTTGGATGACTTGTAATCTTTCCTCTTCACCAAGTTTCTTGCACATGGAAACTCCTTGGAACTTTTGAAGTGATTTGTTGGTAACTCTTTGAAGAGAAGGATGTTTTTGGAATAACTCAAAAATACCAAAAGATGAGCAAGGTATTTTCCTTTGAAGTCCAAAACCCTAGCTTCTAGATCAAGAGAATGCTTTGAGGAACTTTGCCAAGTTTGAACAAACTTTTTGTGCCAATATTCTTCCTTTGTGAATATAAATTGTTGAGGATGATGATGAGGACTCATGTCCACCAAAACCACTTCCATACCAATTCTTCCAAAACAACATCAATGGTGAGGCCTGAATTTCTCAAGCTATGTTGACTAGGGCATGGAAATAAACTCATGAACCCATGATGCAACTTGCTAAACCTCATTGCCTTTACCTAAATTATTAACAAGTAAGACAAACCAATATTGAATTTTATTAATTAGAGAGAAATCAAAGCAAAAATATTCATGATCACAAAAGAAAACAAGTCAAGGTGCTTGGTAACTCCTCAAAGAACAAAGCTAAAGATAGCTAGAAGAACCAAAAGCCCTAATGTGATATTGTTGTGATTGAAACAATATGGTATGATGAAGGGATCTTAGGGGCAAAAATTGGGGTACAACAATCACATAAACAGTTTGTGAGATTAATTATTTTCGAGATTAATTATTTTTGGTTTGTACTAATTTTTTATAAAAATATAAAGATAGTATATTTATAGTAGTAAGTGTTGTACCCTAAACTTTGCCCTCTCAATTATCAAATATTTTCTCACAAAGATCTCTCTTGGTTCAAGACTGCATTAGGGTTGATCAACTCAAGACACCTCCTTAAGCACTGATGACCAAAATTAGGGTTTGAGATTGCACAAGGATAATTGAACTTTCAATGCCTCATATGACTTTCATGGATCATTATGGACCCACAATATTACTCATGTCAAATTTCAAGCCTTGGAGCACACTTTTGCTCAGTCAATGGAGTAGTTGACCTAAAAAATCAGTTGTATTGGGAAAAATGGTCAATTAGAGTTTTGACTGAGGAAAGGCAATTTCTGATTTTGACCTAGCAAATGGTCAATTGGTTTGAAGCATTATCTCAAGAGTTCAATCGCGTCATTTTAACCTAATGGAATGATCCAAAACATTGCTCAAGATCAATTGGATTGATAGTGAATTTTCAGTCAACTGATCAAAAGTCAATTGTACACTAAAAAGTCAAACTTTGACTTTTTGGTCAAAATCCAATGTCAAAGATCACAATTCATCAAAACATGTCAAAATATAAAACTTATTCATCAAGAAATCAAAAAGTCAAGATTTCATTTTGAAAAGTCAAAGTTTTCTAACTTAGAAATTTTTCTAAGTGTTTAAAACTTCATCTAAAAGTGCTTTAAACATTGCTCTAAAAGTGCTTTAAAACTTCATCTAAAGTTTGCTATCTAAAATTTTTCTAAGTGTTTAAAACTTCACCATGATATCTACAACATTGCTTTAAACAACTTCTTCTAAAAGTGCTTAGATCTCAAGTTATTAATTCATAAAGTCATGGTTTTGAAATTGAACACTTAGTGATCTTTTGCCCTAGTTTTGGTCAGGATTTTGACCTAAATTCATGGCACTTTTTCATATAGTTCCAAGGGGAATTTTCAAAAGTGATTCAAAGAGGGGTTGTAGAGCACATTACAAGCTTTCCAAAATGTCCAAGAACTCCTTGAGATCATTTGTAAGCAAGGAGAATCAAAGCGATGAAGTTAGGGTTTTCAAACTTAAATTACAAGTCATTTCATGATAAACAAAAATTCAAATCCAAGCCTAGGCTACATAATATTTGCTTTGCAGGCCTCAAACTTGTTTGTCACTCCATAATTAAATGTTTACACATCTGTTAGAGCTTTAATCCAAGCACTTGAGTCTTTATCAAGGTTATATTTTCATTTATGGCACAAAGTTGCCATTTCCATTTTGATAAAGCATCACTTTTGCATTTGTCAACTTCTCGAGCTTTGAATTTGTTCTTTCTGCATACACAATCCCTATAAACGAAATGCAATGTGTCTAAAGCCTCTTGGAACTCAGAACATGCTTGTACAACACTTTGAGATTTGTCTTCTCACTTTTCTTCAAAAGCAAGTCATAGAGCCAAAAGGCTAGAACTCAGAAACCTTGAGTGCATTTGATATCTAACATTTTCCATACATATACACAAGTCTATTGCAACATAACACACGAATGATAAGACCCCAAAACACTCACAAGCACTCTGCAACTCAGATCTGCCATAACTTGACAGTTTTGAACCTCACATAGCCATCTCAAAATCCACTCGTGCGTATTGAGTTTTAACCATCCAAACACTTAATATACATCATATCAAAAGTGATCCAGAATACTGTTTCCTGACTGTAACTCCTCCATCACTATCCATCATTAACAAATTTGAAGCTTGCAACTTGACTTGAGTTGGGAGTTTCAGCCATCCTCAAAGCAAAGTAGAAGTTGGAACACATTCAAGGAGGTCCAGGCAAGCTACAGAAATCATCAGGCCATCACAGAGGTTGCTCAAACTCCATACACGACTCCAGCTGCAAGAGGTAAGTTTTCAAACTTCTATCTCTTCATACAAGCATCATTTGGTTCTTATTTGTGAAGATAAAATGTAGATATCATTGCCATGAAGTTATACATATCCATAATTTGCATTTATATGGCCTGAGCTTAGAGAATTTTAGAGTTGAAGTTTCTGAAATTTTTAGGTTTTAAATTAGGGCCAGAAAAATTCTCATTTATCTTTGACTGTTAGCTTAAGTTATATACATGGTTGGATTCATGATGAAATTTCCAGAAACTTTTATGTTTGTACTTTTGAAAATGGTTGAGAAATGAGAGAGATAGCAATTTCAAAAATTGTGTTAAATGGTTTGGCGCGAGGTTGAAGAAGATACAGGCCTAGGATTGTGTTTCAAATATATATTTATGGTTTTGTATTAATAAACGGATGTATAGACACCCCAGTGGTAGAAGCGCGTGCTTGTGACTATAGGGACCTGGGTTCGAGCCCCAATGGTATCCTTTTATTTTTTCTTGTTTTATTTTCACAGATTCAATGCAAACCAAGTCAACGGGTGCATCAAGTGTCCTCATCTCATCACCATCTGATCATTGCATGATTGGAACCAATACACCACATGAGTAGGTCCATGTTACATCACAATAAGCCAGCAACATGAGATCAAAACAGGCGCTGGGCCCTTCAGTCTTGGGCCTCTTTTTTTTATATTTTTGCTATCCTCATACCCCTTTTTTACTAAGACACCACCTAGCCCAATTTTCTTTTATTATTTTCTTTTTCTTATTTTTGTTTTTTTCCTATTTCTTTTCTTTTTTATTATTATTATTATTATTATTATTATTATTATTATTATTTTTATAATAATTATTATTATTATTATTATTAATAATAAAAAAATCCAAATTTTTTTTTATTTATTATTTACACTTATATACTTTATTTTTCTATAAAACAAAAAGACTAAAACATTTCTCTTAATAATTAATTTCTTTTTAATAATTAATATCTAGACATAGGTTTAATTATTTATTTTCTTATTTAAAATTAATTTAGAACTTAGGTTTATTTTAATTAATTAATTTTCATATTATTTTTATTAAGTTAAAACCTTTTCATAAAAAATCCTAAAACACATTTTTTTAACTTAATTTCTTTCTTAATTAATTTAGGTTTAAATTTTGTTTATTTTTCATTAATCATCTCTCTTAATTAGGTTAAAACCCCTTTCATAAAAACAACAAAAATCATTTATTTTCTTATTTATATTCTTGCATTTTATTTTCAATTTTGTACAATATTCAATATGGTTGTAATAGATAATTAGGTTTAAATTTTTTGCAATCCCCGTTTGTAAATTTGTATACCCCCTCCCCTAAATGATGTAATAGCATAGTAACAATTTACCGCTTTATATACAAATGCTAGTAATTAGGGTTTTGTATGGAAAGATAAAATCAAATAGCAAACCCTAATCAAGACAAAAACAAAGCATGAAAATCAATACACTTGCACACAAGCACCCCTAGGGTAAATCCACTTGATTGCCTTATAAAATGATCATATTACGCATGTGAGGCATCTTAGCAAAGACAAGCAAATTAAAAAGTTCATAGTCCCTCGATGACGCTATCAAAAGTTTCCTTTCAAAATGATTATAGTCCCTAAAGAAAAGTGATACGATACCTTGCAACATTTCTAATCATGGTTATACGATGATCCACGCTCGTCCCTTTTACATCCAAAGATAGGGTTATTTACCAAATCAATGGTAAGATAACAATGTCAAAGGAAAAAGGAAATGAACATGAAAGACTTTTGAGTAGGTAGATTGTTCCTAGTTACTTGCTCTATCTCAAAACAAAAACATCCTAGCTATTTTCAAAATAAACACCAACACTTTCAAAACATCTTTCAAAACTTGAAAATATTTTCAAAAGAACAAACACTTTTTATACATTCTTACGAACGAGAATCATTACAAAGTTTGCCTAAACAATGGCCTCTTTTCAAAAATACTTTCAAAACCATACAAAGCACGATTTCAACAAAAACAAATGATCTAGCAAGTAACTAAGAGCCCATGGAAAACCACGGATGAATAGGATGCTAATACCTTCCCTTTCCATAATTTACCTCCCGAACTCAAGAAATAATCTAAAATGTCTTTCCTGTGCTTTTTTACCTTTCCTTTTGGATAAAAGAAAAGTCGGTGGTGACTCTTGCTAACCGCAACATTTGCAATAAAACGCAAAATACCCAAGTCAGATCTTCCACCGTATCACAGTAAGTTACATATATTTTTTAAATTAAAAATATCAAATTTTGAAATACGATCCAAACTGAGTAATAGAACCGAAAATTCCATTAAAACAGGAACTTGACCCAGGTTGAGCAATTTGTTTTTCAAACATGGTTCAATTTATTGAGTTAATACGTGATGGCCCAAGGGACCATGGAAACTAATTGACAGACTTTTACAATTGAAAAGCCCATTTTTGTTGCTTCAATAAATATATCATCAACATATCTATCTTTTAACTTTTATTCACTAATTCTTTAGCAACACATCAATAAGAACTTGTTAAATTTAGATATTTATATTTTACATAAACCAGATTTCTTTTTATTGGACTATACAACATTTTTTATTTGATCATTTTAATATGGGAAAACAATAAAATAAATTCTGAAAAGATTATCTAGTCAGTTAAAAATTGTTATGCAGTAAAAAGTTTGATTTTCAATGAAATGATTTTCTAAAATTAATTATGGTTAAAATTGATAATAAGATGATTTATATTTGGCTAAATTAACGATATAAGTATTAAATAATTTTTTTGTCTAAAAAGTATGTTTTGACTCCAAACCTACAAATAAAGTAGAATCAAAGTATAATAAATTTTATTTGAGAACAATCATGTCAAAATTAGTTCTACAAATTTACAATCAATTTTGAGTGATTTAATGGGGAATTCAAACATACAGTCAAATAACAAATAGCTTGCACACACTCTATTCAATTCAAGCATTTTCTAGAGTGTAAAACGTTTATGAAAATGGTCTTCTTAAAAAATTTATTATAATAATATTATTATTATTATTATTATTAATAATAATAATAATAATAATAATAATAATAATAATAATAATAATAATAATATACTAGTTCCTTTTATATCACTAAACTCCCATAATTTAAAGAATTTTTATCTTTTTATTTATTGCTCTTCGGTTTGTTTTTCTGTTGTTTTGTTGTTGCTGTTCTTGTTGTTGCTATTCTTGTTGTTGTTGTTCTGGTTCTTGTTGTTGTTGTTATTGTTGTTGTTCTTGTTATTGTTGTTGTTGTTGTTATTGTTGTTGTTGTTGTTCTAGTTATTGTTCTTGTTGTTGTTTTTGTTGTTGTTGTTGTTATTGTTGTTATTGCTTTTGTGATTGTTGTTATATCGTCATCGTCACCATCGCCGTCACCGTCGTTATCATCATCATTATCATCACTCACAACATATTAAAATTTAAACTAAGATGCAGTGCAACTAACTCAAGAATTACCGTAATAAAATATAAATCTACTTGATATAAAAAATAAAATTAAATCTCATCATAATTGTAGAGGCAAATATTGCACATCATCAATATACTCAAAATAGTGTTTTTTTACATTATTTTGCCTTAGTTACTCACATTCAATTAAATTTCGAAGTGGTGCAAAGATTCGTAACAACTATATTGAGTACAACTGCAGAAAGGATTCAAGAAACTCACATAATTATATTAAAGATTCCAACATATTTAATAAGTTACTCGCTTGAATAAATATTTACGGAAGCATCATCGAATTCATAAATAAGGGGGCAATTCGGCTTATGCTAAGTTCCCTAATTTTACTTCTACCCATGCATATACATAATCTCTCACCTCTTAAATATAAATAAAAGATTGACATATATTTAGTTGAATTTTAAGAAAAATATTTTTTTTATATTTAATATTGAGAAAGTTTATGTTAGCACTGATAACACCCCCTCCATTACTGTCAATGACAGTACTGCTGAAAGAGACTCCAATCCAGCTGCTGCAGCCCAGCCCAATGACACACAAAGGCCCATACGCATAAGGACAAGACCAAAATACCTCAGCAACTATGAATAAAATAGTTTTACAGTTGTACTTTCCTAGGATTCTAGAAGCAGCACAGCTCAGCAAATAAACTTGTTATTATTTTCATTCCATTAGGAAATCCTGTTAGAATCTATCTTCAATCCCTACATTATAGGCTAGCCATTGGATTGATTGTAGAAATCTATCTTTGCTTGTATCAAACCTGCTATTTAAAGAGCAGAAAAATGAGAAAATGAAAAGAGAAAATATTCCACAGTTTTATCATTGTTCAGGAGGTCCCTTGTCCTATAACTCAATGCTATTTTCACTCTTAACAACTTGGTGCTTTCATCGATCCTCCCTAATATCCAAACCATGGCCAGACCCACAAATGCAGAAAGGCTCGATGATCTCTCTGAGAAAGTCGACCTTATCCTAGCTCAACTTGCGACCCAAAACCAGACACCCACACCACCACCGCCACCCATTCCCCCACATCCACGACCCCATATCAAGCTTGAGGTTCCACGCTTTAATGGCACAGATGCTATGGGCTGGATCTTCAAAATCAACCAATTTTTTGATTATCACAGAACACCAGATGAGGAACGTCTCACCGTTGCATCCTTTTACATGGAAGGTCCGGCATTAAGCTGGTACCAATATATGTTCCGCAACGGCCTCGTCACCACCTGGTTTGAATTGTTATAGACCCTTGAAACTCGTTTTGCTCCTAGCTACTATGAAGATCCCAGCCAATCTCTTTTCAAACTCACCCAGCGAGGAACCCTCAACCAGTACCTCACAGATTTCGAACGATTGGCTAATCGCATCATTGGTTTACCACCTCCTTTCGTTCTCAGCTGCTTTATCTCTGGCCTCTCACCGGAGATCCGCCGTGAAGTTCAGGCCTTGCAACCCCACAATCTATCCCAAGCCACCGCTTTAGCCAAGATCCAAGAAGATAAGATCGAGGAACGCCGCCGCGGCTTCAAACCCAAACCTTCTGCTTCCACCGCACAAACATCCAACGCCCTTACCACCACCACACCACAACCAAACCCCACCCCACCACGTTTACAATACCGCAAGCTGTCCTTAGAGGAGATGGCGTCCCGCCGTGAAAAAGGCCTCTGTTACAATTGCGAAGAAACTTTTATTCCCGATCACAAATGTAAGGGCCGCTTCTTCCTCCTTGTTTCAGACGAATCCGACACCGAACCACCAGACCCCATTCGAACCCTAACTCCACCAATTGAGCCAGATCCCCATTCCACCACCGATAACCACTTGGATGGACAAATTAGTTTTCATGCGCTCTCCGGCTCCTCTGCTACAGCCACCATCCGTATCCTTGGCCAAATCGCGAATCAAGCAGTTACAGTACTCATTGACGGAGGGAGTACTCACAACTTCATCCAGAGTCGTGTTGCGAAATTTCTGAATTTACCATCATCCCCTGTGAATACTCTTAAGGTTATGGTTGGAAACGGTCACCTCTTGGAATGTCAAAAACTTTGTGCTAACGTGGCGTTGAATCTCCAATACCATCCCTTTACCGTCGATTTCTATGTCCTTCCCCTCAGTGGGGCAGATATCGTTCTTGGGGCCCCATGGCTTAAATCTTTGGGCCCAGTTGTTATGGATTATTCAGCCCTCACCCTCTCTTTTACTTACAATACCAACCAAATCACCCTCAAAGCAGATGCCAACCCAGGCCCAACAGCAATTTCGGCCCAACAACTTAAGCGCTGCGTCCAGACCAATTCAGCTTCTGAATTTTTTTCATATTCAAATACTCCAACCCGATCCTGTACCCGATCCACACCACATCCCTGCTATCACCAAACTCATTACCCAACACTCTTTAATCTTTGACCCTAAACCTGCGCTTCCCCCATCGCGCAACTCTGACCACCGTATCACTCTCCCACCATCTTCTTCCCCAGTATCCGTGAAACCCTACCGCTATCCTTTTTCACAAAAAAATGAAATCGAAAAACAAGTTACAGAAATGCTACAACATCACCTCATACGACCCAGCCGCATCCCTTTCTCTTCTCCAGTTCTTCTTGTTAAGAAGAAAGACGGTACATGGAGATTCTGCGTCGACTACAGAGCTCTTAACGCAATCACCATCCGCGACCGTTTTCCAATGCCCACCATAGACGAATTGCTTGACGAACTAGGTGGTGCCTCATGGTTCTCTAAACTCGATTTACGGCAAGGATTCCACCAGATCAGAATGCACGAGGACGATATCGAGAAAACAGCCTTCAGAACTCACCAGGGTCACTACGAATACCGCGTGATGCCTTTTGGGCTCTGTAACGCTCCGTCCACCTTCCAGGCCGCAATGAATGAATTGCTCCAACCTTTTCTTCGCCGTTTCGTCACAGTTTTCTTCGACGATATTCTGGTTTATAGTGTATCCCTTGAACTTCACCTCAGTCATTTAGAACAAGTATTCACTAAGCTACTGGAGGGAAAATTTTGCCTCAAACATTCAAAATGCTCTTTTGCTCAACGCCATCTGGTGTATTTAGGCCATATCATATCTGTCAATGGAGTTCAACCTGAACCTTTCAAAATTCAAGCTATGGTTGATTGGCCAACTCCAAAATCCATCAAGGCGCTTCGTGGATTTCTTGGCCTCACAGGTTTCTACAGAAAATTTGTCAAGGGCTATGCTTTTATCGATGCACCACTCACCGCACTGTTGCGCAAGGATGCTTTTCTCTGGTCACCAGAAGCGCAAACCTCATTTGACCAACTCAAGCTAGCAATGACACAAACCCCTACTCTGGCCTTACCCAACTTCTCTATCCCTTTTGATATCGAGACAGATGCTTCCGGCACAGCCATGGGCGCCGTTCTGATGCAAAACTCACACCCAATCACTTTTTTCAGCCAACCCTTCTGCAAGAAACTACAAAGATCCTCCACATACGTTAGAGAACTTCATGCCATCACATCTGCTGTCAAGAAATGGCGCCAATATCTATTGGGACATCGATTCACCATCTTCACCGATCACAAGAGCCTCAAAGATCTCCTATCACAAGTCATTCAAACTCCTGAACAACACAAATATCTGGCTAAACTCCTCGGTTACGATTACTCAATCCAATACAAATCTGGAAAAAGTAACGTAGTCGCTGATGCTCTCTCTCGTGCTCCAGAAGGCCCAGGTACGCACCTTTCTTTCTCTATCCCTCATTTTCTTTTTCTTGATCACCTTCGCCAATCCCTACAAAATAGCCAACCTTTCCATACACTACTACAAAACATCCAAAACAACCGTTCATCCTACCCACACCACAAAATACACCAAGGTCTCATTCTCTACAAAAACCGCATTTGGATTGATAAACACAGCCCATTCTGCACCCAACTATTGGAAGAATTTCATTCTACACCATTAGGAGGACATATGGGCATTACCAAAACCCTTGCTCGTCTCAAGTCTAATTTTTTCTGGGAAGGACTTAGAGACAGCATGCACACATTCATAACCCACTGTCCTACATGCCAACAAACCAAACATACTACCAAAAAACCTGCAGGTCTCCTCCAACCTCTGTCCATACCTTCAGCCATCTGGGAAGATTTATCACTTGATTTCATCACCGGGTTGCCTACTTCTCATGGTTTCTCAGTTATCTTAGTGGTTGTGGACAGATTCTCCAAAGGAGTCCATCTAGGCGCTTTACCTTCTCATTTTACAGCTTACAAAGTCGCCTTATTATTCATGGACATCGTCTGCAAACATCATGGTTTTCCTAAAAGCCTTGTATCAGATCGTGATCCAATCTTCATCAGTCATTTTTGGCGGGAACTGTTTAAATTGAGCGGAACAAAACTCCGAATGAGCACCGCTTATCATCCCCAAACCGACGGACAAACTGAAGTTTTCAACAGAATTCTAGAACAATACCTCAGAGCATTCGTACACAAACAACCCAATCAATGGTACAACTATCTTAACCTTGCTGAATGGTCCTATAACACTTCAATCCACTCCTCTACTGGCTACTCCCCTTTTGAAATAACTTTTGGGAAACCCCCTCCTAGCATTCCACAGTACTTAATTGGCTCCTCTACCATTGAAGCAGTGGACTCTCTCATCACCTCTAGACAACATCTCATACAAAAACTCCAAACAACACTGTCCAAGGCACAAAACGGCATGAAACAATATGCTGACACTAAACGTCGTGATGTCTCATTTCAGGTTGATTCTTGGGTTTATGTCAAACTCCGCCCATATCGCCAAAAATCAGTTCAGAATTCATCATACACCAAACTGTCTCAGCGCTATTACGGCCCCTTCAAAATCCTGGAACGAATTGGATCTGTTGCATATCGACTAGACCTTCCACCCAATTCCAAAATTCACCCTGTATTTCATTGCTCCATACTCAAGCCCCATCATGGTCCGGTCGAGCCGAACACACCTTCCTTACCTCCCACTTCCATCAATAATCATCCAATTGTCACACCTTTATCAATACTTGACTCCAAGTGGGATGAATCCACATCTCCCCCTGTTCGCATGGTTCTGGTTCAGTGGCAGGGTCTTACACCAGAAGATACTAGCTGGGAAACTTGGTCACACATTTCGGATACTTATCACCTTGAGGACAAGGTGGTTTTCCCTGCCCGCGGTGATGTTAGCACTGATAACACCCCCTCCATTACTGTCAATGACAGTACTGCTGAAAGAGACTCCAATCCAGCTGCTGCAGCCCAGCCCAATGACACACAAAGGCCCATACGCATAAGGACAAGACCAAAATACCTCAGCAACTATGAATAAAATAGTTTTACAGCTGTACTTTCCTAGGATTCTAGAAGCAGCACAGCTCAGCAAATAAACGTGTTATTATTTTCATTCCGTTAGGAAATCCTGTTAGAATCTATCTTCAATCCCTACATTATAGGCTAGCCATTGGATTGATTGTAGAAATCTATCTTTGCTTGTATCAAACCTGCTATTTAAAGAGCAGAAAAATGAGAAAATGAAAAGAGAAAATATTCCACAGTTTTATCATTGTTCAGGAGGTCCCTTGTCCTATAACTCAAGGCTATTTTCACTCTTAACAGTTTATTAAAAAAATTCATGAAAAATAAAATAATTTACTCACATAACGATGTTTATCTCATACTTAACACCCTAAAATGAGAGTTTAATCCAAGTAACAATAAATAATGCAAGATGATGAAAATGAAAATATTTTGGTTGAAAAAATCAAAACCAGATTCCAAACCCTTTTTATAGTGGGGTTGGATCCATTTGAATCTGACAGATTGAGGGATTTGCTTGTGTTCCGTGCTTCAACAAAAATATACGGAAGCATTAATTAGTTGGTAAAAATATTATGTACTAGATTTTTCATGAAAGTAAGATCATATCCTAATAACAAAAATGTATATATAAAAAATAAAATAAAATCTCAAGATAATAGGAAGAAATCTAATTGTTGAGACAAAATATTGCATATTATCAATAATATTGTAATTTTTAATGAAGACTAGAAGACTTCCAAAAGCAACTTCTCATGTCTCTTATGCATCGCCTATAAAAAGACGATTTGAAGAAGAAATCATACAACACTACTCGCACCGAAAGAGAGAAATATTATTATCCAATTCTAACTTGGATTTTACAATTATGTATACATCACTGTTGTGATATAGTTTTGTTTAGAAAACATCTTTGTACAAACTTTTAATTGATTTATCTTGTAATATCTTGAGAAAATCGAGTCATGGTTTAAACTCAAGAAGACATTGACAATAGTCATTGTATCTGTGTAGTTTGAGTTCAAACGAACCAGGATAACCAACGTAACTATTGTTTTAATTTTGAAAACTACAATCCAAACCCCCTTTCTTGTGTTTTTCCATTCTTCAATTGGTATCAGACCTCTTGGTTCTGGGTGCAAACACTTAACCGTGTTAGAAAAAGATCATAGCAAGAAAAACATTATGGTGAGACCAAGTCAGATCATCAGCAATGATAACCACGATGAGAAAAACAGAATCATCAGTAAACCTCAAATCTTTTATGGTGAGAACTTCGATTGCTGGAAATAAAAAATCAAAAATTTCTTTCTAGCTCATGACGCTAATCTCTGGGATATGGTGACTGATGGATACATTCATCCAGTTGACGAAAGCGGTCAGAAGATCGATAGAAAGAGAATGACAGATCAACAAAAGAAATAATTCTAAAATCATCACAAAGCCATAACAATCCTATTGAGTGTTATCTCGTACACTGAGTATGAGAAGATCACGAACATAGTATCAGCTAAAAACATGTTTAACTCTTTGAGAATAACGCACGAATGCAACATACAAGTCAAAGAAGACAAAGCTCTTACACTCATTCAGAAGTACGAGGCCTTCAAAATGGAAGAAGATGAAACAATTGAAACAATGTTCTCAAGGTTTCATTTAGTCAGATGATTAAAAATCAACTATATTGGGCAAAAAGATAACTTTGACCAATTTATAGTCAAACTTTGATCAACATCAATATTTTGAAGTCACATTCATCATTTTATCAAGGGTTGATCATGATTCATCAAGAAAACTCAAGATTCATCAAAAATCAACAGTTACTAAATTAGGGTTTTCTTAAGGAGAAGTCAACTGAACTTTGACCAAGCATAACTTTTACATACTTCATCAGAAATTTCTCAACCATAGCTCATTTTGAAGGAAATTAAATTCTATAAAACTTTGTTTCTCTAAGCTCAAGGCCAAAAAATGCTTCATTTGAGAGATATGGGCCAAAATATTACAGGTCATTTTAAAAGTCAACAAAAAGACACTTTTTATCAAAGCAATTTACATCAAGTTAAATTTTTCAAATGAAAAAATGAATAACATGAATATTATAGGGGACATCTTAAGGAAATTTTGAGAAAATGCATGAATTCCAAATTAAGCAAAATTGAATTTTTGGGCTAATGGGCTTATCTTTTAAGGTCCAACGTGTTCTTGACCTCAGAATGAACCTCTAAGTCCATTCATGCATCATTTTAATTTTTATTTCATTTATTTTGATTTTTATTCCTTTAAATTCAAAATTAAATCAAATAAATATTAAGTGAAGGTATAAGGCATAAAAGGCTTGTAATCTGATTTATTTGGAGGCCCGAGAGCATGTTATAAACCGTGAGGAATTATTTGTGAATCAAATCTTCATGGTTTTGCAAGATTTCAATATTTTTTCAAATAAAATAAAAAGATATGTTTTACATAATGTTCAGGCCCATATCTTAACCTAATCTCTTCTTCTATATATAGTCATCATATATAGACAAAAAGAGGACATAAAAGTTGCACAAGAAACAAGGGGTTTGAGGTTGAAATTTGAAAGGAAGAGGGTGAATTTGAAATCCATCATCCAGCCATCCTCAAGGCCAGGCGGCCATTCAAATCGATTCCTAAGGTATCATATAGTAGGTTTTGATCATTCTTGATGATCAAAAGTGCCTAAAACGAGCATTTCATACATTGTCGGTTTGCATATTTCATGAAATTCATATTTTAATATTCATGATGTTTTGATGTAAAATAACGATTTCATCGTGTTCCTGATATAAAATAGTGTAGGTTTGATCCCTTGCATGAGGCCCATAACGCCACAATGGTCCATCACCATTATTGAGCCAATTTGCATTATTTTCATTTTATCTCCTTGTACATGTCGAATTAGCCAAAAATAACGCCACCATTGGATTCGCAAGGGTCGATTTAGGGGGTAGGGTCCTTCTTGATCTCTAACGCGCTTTAATTTTGCAGGGTGAAAAATAGCTTCACTGGAGAAGACGACCAAAGATAGGGTTTTGGCGCCTCTCCGGTCCACCTGGTTTATTATGTATTTATTTGTTTCATTTGCATAACAGATTGGAAGTGCAACACCCCACTTTACCGTATAAATAATTATAACATAATATATGAAAATATATCATAGTATACACGTAGGATGTCACATCTTCAAAAATATATAACATTTCAAATCAATTTATTACTTCATTTCTCATAACAGAATCATTTACAGAGCGGAAATATCCAATTATTCATTTTCATAGCACCACGACTTTAATAACAACATTCTCCACAAAATTTGTGGTTCAACAGAAGCATGAATTAAGATACGTAACAATAAAACAATACAAAACCATATCAAAAATATACGGTTGGATCCATTTGAATCTGACAGATTGAGGGATTTGCTTGTGTTCCGTGCTTCAACAAAAATATACGGAAGCATTAATTAGTTGGTAAAAATATTATGTACTAGATTTTTCATGAAAGTAAGATCATATCCTAATAACAAAAATGTATATATAAAAAATAAAATAAAATCTCAAGATAATAGGAAGAAATCTAAATGTTGAGACAAAATATTGCATATTATCAATAATATTGTAATTTTTAATGAAGACTGGAAGACTTCCAAAAGCATCTTCTCATGTCTCTTATGCATCGCCTATAAAAAGAAGATTTGAAGAAGAAATCATACAACACTACTCACACTGAAAGAGAGAAATATTATTATCCAGTTCTAACTTGGGTTTTACAATTATGTATACATCACTGTTGTGATATAGTTTTGTTTAGAAAACATCTTTGTACAAACTTTTAATTGATTTATTTTGTAATATCTTGAAAAAATCGAGTCGTGGTTTAAACTCAAGAAGACATTGAAAATAGTCATTGTATATGTGTAGTTTGAGTTCAAACGAACCAGGATAACCAACGTAACTATTATTTTAATTTTGAAAACTCCAATCCAAACCCCCTTTCTTGTGTTTTTCCATTCTTCAATTGGTATTAGAGCTCTTGGTTCTGGGTGCAAACACTTAACCGTGTTAGAAAAAGATCCTAGCAAGAAAAACATTATGGTGAGACTGTTGGCTGAAGATTTTGATATTGTGATTCGAAATGAAATGATTGGGCTTTGTTTGAATAAAGCAAGTTTTATGGTTTGGAATGGAAGAGACTGTTTTTTCGAATGGAAATATTAAAGTTCAAGGTTTCGAATGATAGTTGTGGAGTGTAAGTCTAAAGAATTTTCGAAATAATGATGAGATTATATTTGTGAAGGTTATTTTCGAAAATAACCTTTGAAACGAATTCGAAACGAAGGTTCCAAGGCGTTGGAAATTCAAACGTGAGCGGGATATTGGAAATTCAAATACATAAGCGTTGGAGCGTTCGAGGACGCGTGGAGGCTAGAGGGAAGTAATGCTCTGCATGCTTCGAACGTGATAGATTCTGATAGCAAGACCGTTATGGTCGAATTAGTATAAATAGAGGTCTTAGTGTTAGGATTTCGGTGTTTCATATCTGTTGTACAAATTCAGTAAACATTCAAAATACCGCATGGATAGGGAAACGAATGCTCGAAAGATGTACGTATGATAACACCAACATTTACAATTCAATGAAAACTCTTTATATTTTCCAGTTTTGTCTTTCATTTCCATTTCATTTGTGCTTCAAACATTTTTACGTTCATGCCTTTACATTAAAGCTTTTACATTCAGAGTCATTTATTTCTTTTTGCATTTAAACGCTTTTCTTATGTTCGAATCCTTTAAACATTCAGCAACTTTTACATTCACTCACTTAATCCTGCCATTTACCCAATCGTAAGTCTTTTTACTTTTCTAATGAACATTCCTTATATCATATAGAAATTATCCTTCGAATCATTTAGTGTAGTAATCGAAGTGGATTGGATGTCTTTGAAACACTTTAATTAGAAGTCCTAAATATGAATACCAGTTTTACAATTAGATTTAGCCAAACAACTATGTCCCATAGGATCAATCTAGTCGATCCTGCAAGTTACCAGAGAAATTGAATAACAGTAATTAAGTTTATTCGATAGTTTGGAAGACTAGCGGTTGTTTACCAGAAATCACTGTGAACAAATTGGCACGCCCAGTGGGACCCGTTGTTAAGAAAGTCGAAAGCAATGATTTTTAGGATATAATCTCGCTGTGTAAGTTCTTTTCTGAGTATCAATTTCGCTGTTATATGAACCTTAGAAGTGGTAAAACAACTAATAGTAACCAACCCTTACCCAGAAGAAAACGTAGTAGTAGGATGTCTAATCCAAGCAATCAACAAGGGGAACAAAATGCCCCACATGGAACAGGCACCAATACGTCTGTTTCGACAGGGACGTCTAACGCGATCCCTACGAACACACAGTCTGTTTCATCTTCTACCAGTAGTGTGGCTATAAATGGAGCAAGTGGCACGACAACCAACAGTTCGACCCTAGGAAATATAGGGACCACTGGTTATCCTGCGGGATTTGTCCCACCATCAGGGAGACAAACCCATTTCGCCACCCCACCACCAACTAGACCACCCGATTTCAATGGCAATAGACCCAGAAATTCCTCTTATGGGATGCCAACATCTTTTATGGCGGGTTTGCACAATTCCACATCAAATTCGTCACCACAATTTGGGTCCGGATTTGGGGCCAACCAATTTATGACAAATACCCAAGGTTCAGTAGGTCATAATACACTGCCTATCTTAACCACAGAAAATCAGATGGCCTTTAGACAATTAATGGATGATAGTAACCATAATATGATAGGAGTGTTAGCACAGACTATGCAAGAAATCTTTGCCCCAATAGTACAAAATGTAACTGTAACCAACAGAGAAAACACAGACAACATGAGTCGAATAGCAGATTTTTTTGCTCCGCCAGAAAGACGTAGGCAGAATCAAGCGTTGGTTCGAGCGAACATACCCATCATAGAACAAATTGCTGATGACCCACCCTATAGACCAGCCAGAGAGGGGGTTAACTTGGGGGAAAGGGCACAAAAACAAGAAGCCCCAGTGATTCGAGAGGAACCACAAAGGGGAGTTATAGAACCAGGAGCAAGGGTCGAAAGGTTAGAAGTCCCAGAGTTTCGAGAAGAACAACCTAGAGGAGTTGTCATGATGGGTCGACACCAAGATGCTGATGAAGTCGTTCATAGAATTCGAAATGACAACATCTTGGCAGAAAATAATTTAACCACCATGATAGAAAGGATTATGGCTCAAAACGGTCTAAATACAGGAATTAGAAGGCTAAACTATTCCTCTCCCATAGTAGATTATGTGATGCACACTGATTTACCAAGGGGGATATAAGGTCCCTAAATTTACAAAGTTCGCTGGAGACACCAATGAGTCAACAGTCGAACACATAGCCAGGTATCTGACCGAAGCAGGAGACATAGCAAATAATGAGAACCTTAGGATTAAATATTTCCCAAGTTCCCTAACTAAGAACGCTTTCACATGGTTCACCATATTGCCTCCTGGATCCATAGATACTTGGACTCTTTTGGAGAGATTATTTCATGAACAATTCTACATGGGACAATCTAAAATAAGTCTGAAAGAGCTAGCCAGTGTCAAGAGGAAGTTTACTGAACCCATAGATGATTATCTGAATAGGTTCAGACTCTTGAAGTCTAGATGTTTCACCGTAGTTCCTGAACATGAGTTAGTCGAAATGGATGTTGGTGGCCTAGACTACTCCATTCGAAAGAAATTAGATGCACAATACTTGAGGGATATGGCCCAATTAGCGTACAGGGTTCGACAAGTCGAAAGACTAAAGGCCGAGAAAGCCATAGTTTTTAAAAATAATAAGAAAGAAAGGGTTTCCTATGTCAAAACAGAGGAAGCAGAAGATTACCCTAAATTCGAAGAGGTCGAAATTGATCTCGCTGAATTGAAACAGGCTCCACCTTACTCTTGTAAATTACTAGTTCCCACAAAAGGGAAAGAAATTATTGAAAATGAGAAAAGTGACAAGTTCCCAAAGAAGGTGTATACCTTCGACGTAACGAAATGTGATGAAATTTTTGATTTGCCTGTCAAAGATGGCCAACTAATAGTGCCATCGAATGTCAAATTACCACCTTTAGATCAAAGAAAGAAAAGAGGGTTTTGTAAGTATCACAATTTCTTAGGCCACAAAACCTCACAATGTTTTCTTTTCAGGGATCTGATTCAAAATGCAATCAAGGATGGTAGATTAAGGTTCGCTGACAAGCCAAAGATGAAAGTGGATGATGACCCTTTAGATGTTGCTGACACCAATTACTCTGAACATGCATACATTGGAGAGATAAATATGGTTGGAGAAAATGAAGGTGACACTCCATCAGAAGAGGAAAACACTGAAGATGAAAACTACGTGTTAGTTGAAGTCGAAAAGGAAGTTACTGAGGACTTCCATAAGGAACAAGAAGCTTTGATCGAAGAAGTTCCTTTGGTTGCTTCGAAAGAGATCCAGGCTACGGAAGGCTAGGAGAACCAAAAAAAAAATTTGACACAGGCTACTGAAAGCCTGAGGCGAAAGTTGGAGAAAGTACAGATCACACTGCCAGTTCTTCCTCAGAAAGGAATATGGGATACCTTGGGGGAGCCCAGCGGAAAGTTCGATTACATGGTGAAGTATTCCGCCCAGAAAGCTCAAAGACCCCAATTGAAGACATCAAACCTACAGGATGGGGAGATACTGATATCAAAGGAGAAGATGTGGATGTTAACATGGTAAATATGGAGCAACCTTGTTCCGAAATGAAGGAAATGGAAAGGTACTTAGAGAAAGAAAAATACAAGATGGAAGACAGTTATGCTAGGGATGCCAGTCTCAAAGACTACCTTATGCTATGCCACAAAGATAATGTTGTAATGATGTTATGTCCCAGATGCAGCATGATAACGCGAAATCATATCATATATTTACCATAAAATTTATCTGTTTTATATCGTATTTACCCGATTAACTCTCGAATATTCCGAGTTCTGTATGGTTTTATGCAGGTACAACATATCTCAGCTCAAACCAAGAAGAAACGTGAAATGTGCGAGATTGCGGCCAAACACCAAACAGAAAAGATAAATCTGTCAAGAAATCCATTTTCTGCTGATGTTACGGTCGTCACACAGCTGCCACGACCGTAAGGCGCTTCAAAAGAGTGTGACGGTCGTCACACCCCTGCCACGACCGTAACGCGCTAGCTTATGAAAAATGGGCGTAACGCCCCAGCCACACCCGTAACAAGCTTATATGTATTAAATTTGAACATGGTCAAGCAACAGAACATGGTAAAGCTGAACGAAGTGGTCAAGCAAGGCATGCATACGTGCCTAAATTCTCTCCAACTTCCAAGGCCATTTTCTCCTCATTTTACTCAGTAAAACCAAGAATTTAGGAACTCAAATATTTTTCCAACCGTACTTTTATTCTCTATATATAGCTTAGACTTAGAAAGAAAAAGGGGGGAGTTTTAGTTCACAAAAACCTTGCGGAAGCTCTGCCAAATTTTATTCTCGATTTTATTTCCGAATTTCGTCCATTTAAATTTTCATTCCGATGTTCCAATCTTGTCGGCTTGTGGAAGAAGGATCTCGGATTTATTGCTTTTCAGGTTTTTATTGTATTTGATTTTTTTTATTATATTTGATATTATTGCAAATTTTATTTATGTTATATTTCTATTCTTTATTTATTATGCATGCGTTATTATTTTCTGAATTTATTTCCTGCCATTTAATTCCGAACATTATGAGTAGCTAAATACCCGTAGTCGGGGTGTGATGAAATAACCGAATAAATTAATGTTTTTCTAAGCTAAAACCTTAATCAACTTAATTTCTGGCCGTGACTTTTTATAATTAAAAATTAAGCTTTTTATTACGAGAGTAAAGAAAGTGAAATAGGGAGAAATCAAAACCACGAGAGTGTGAGGTTTTAACCGGATAGCTAAAGTTAGGCATTCGATTTAAATACAGCGAGAGCGCTTTAAAACGAATTAGACTTATTTAGTTTTCAAAAATATGCTTTCTAAACACTTATGGACTAGCGAGAGCAAACATTTGGCTTTAGGAGTATGATCCGAGGTAAGACCACGAGAGTGTGAATCGAGGGTTTTTAAACTGATAAGTACTACAAAATAATTAAGTTAAATATTTTTATATGCTTAGGAACAACTTAATTCGCATAGGTTCAAATCATTACGCTCCGACCGCTTTAATATTAATTCCCTTAATCGAATTTAGTTTCCCTTTAGTTTTAAACTTCTAAAAAAACCAACGTGACAATTTCTGCCTTAGCTAAACTAACCTGTTTTACAACACTAGAGTGATTACGAAGTCCCTGTGGGTTCGACATCCTTTTATTACTACCGCGATAGACTGTGCACTTGCAGTTAAGATACCGTTACACATTAAGTCGATCGCAGACACATCAAGTTTTTGGCGCCGTTGCCGGGGAACTTTAGTTTAGTCACTAGTGTAATCTGAAAACAACGTTGTCTAGACTAAGGCAACTTTTTATATTTCCCTCTGTTGTATGCCAAACACTCGTTCTCAAAACGAGTCTTTGCATCTACGAATCTTGTCCCAATTACTATGTATCACCCGAATTTTTTCTACAACCCCCACTCTGAGTATTTCGAGGAATCACAAGGATCCCATAAATCCGACCTCGAAATACTATTGGAGAATTTCAATGCATCACAGACTCATTCTCACCCGAATTACCTTTCCAACCACCAATCCCAATGTTTTGAGGAATCGCAAGAATATTATAATTCCAACCAAACTTATCCTCAACCAAAATTTCCCCTACAATCACTACACCCAATATTTCGAGGAGACGCAAGTATCCTATAAATCCGACCTCGAAATATTAATGGGAAATTTTAATGAAATATCAATGATGACGAAGCGCTTTACGGAAACACAAAATGCGACTCTAACTCAATTTGAAGAATCAGAAGAATCGCATGATTTCAACTTCAAAACATCCATGGAGGATTCCGACGCGACGCTAATTCACTCTAGGATAGAATCTCTGATGGAGCACTTTGTAGAGACACAAACTGTCCAGAACGAAGAGTTTAGAAAACAAAGTCTTCAAAACAGTGAAAACCTTAGGCAACTGACCACTGCGATTGACTCGCTCGCGACCCACAACATAGCCTTAGAGACCCAAATCTCCCAGCTTGAACAAAACCCTCTAGGACCCTTCCCTGAGGAAAAATTGGATGTTGTAACAACCATTATTGAAAAACAAGTTGAAAATCCTAAGGAGAGCGATAATGAGGTTGAGGAGAGCGATAATGAGGTTGAGGAGAGCGATAATGAGGTTAAGGAAAGTGATGATGTGGATGAGGAGAGTTCAGACGAGAAAAGAGTAAAGATTGAGAAAAATCCTCCAACACCATCTAAAAGGGAGGTCGTAGAAGAGGTAGAGAAGGAAGAACCTATTGTTGTTCCTCATCCATATACCCCACTAATTCCTTTCTCAAAAAGTTTTATGGAAGCTCAGATAGACTCCCAATCTAAGACATATGTGGAGGTATTGGAAAATATCCACACTAATGCACCCTTGTTGGAAGTCTCGGATAAAAAGAGAAAATTAGAGGACCGTGAAACTAGGGATATAATTACTGTTAAGAAGGCAAGGTTAACCTTTGAGGTGGTGGATGAAATCACTAACCCCAAACTTGAAAAGTTGATACTTAGGATAGATCCAGAACCACCACCACAAGTTCAGAAGAATGAACCACCCCACAGAAGAAAGAAAAGAAAAGGTGAGGGATATGTGAGATGGCTTGATAAGTGGCCATGGAAAATGACAACTACTAAAAGTTCAACCGAGGAGTCATCCTCGAGAGAACCACCATGAGTGCTTGCACTCCTGTTTGTCAGGCTTTTGACGTTAAAAACAGCGCTTAGTGGGAGGAAACCCACTTATTTGTTAATTGTTATTTGTTTCTATTTATTTAATTATTATACTTTTCGTTTTTGCATTTATTCCTATTTAAGTTTTATTTTTCATTTTCTTTCTTTCTTTCTAGTTTTATATTTCCTTTGTTTTGTTTCTAGGAAGTTTTCCCATTTTCGCATATTTTCAGTTTCGTTTTAATTTAGAACAAATTTACTTTTATGTAGTTTTTGAGTTTCTGGTGTTGAACAAGCAAATTTGCGAAATCATAGTTTCAGTTATTTAATACTCATTTGCTAGTTTCCTCTGCGCAAATTATAATGCTTTCTATAAATTGCGAGCTTTGCTCTTATCGATGGATGTTGTTATATTTTGGAATATATATATGCTTGCATTTGTTGGTATACCATTGAATATATATATATTGCTATTAAAATGCCTCTGTGTAGAGATAGAATGTTGCAGACTTGATACAGCACAGTCTGTAAAGAAATTGCACATTTTCAGTTGTTACGATCGTCACAACCCTCTTATGTTCGCCACACGCCTTTTAGCGTGTTACGATTGTCATCCCTGTGTTACGACCGTAACACGGGTTACATCAGTGACCCTTGTAGCAGACAGAAGCGCTTCTTCTGCAACCTTCCCTCTTTCTCCACTATTTCAAAACCTTCCCACTCCCTCCATCAATCCCCACTCACACCACTTAACTCACCTTCATTCTCCATTAATTTTCATCCTTCCCAATATTATTCCTCATCATTGTATACATCTCACAACCGATACCTCACAAACTCCATCCCACAACCCAAACCCACTATCTCTAACGCTTTAGCATTCTAAAATGGCAAACATCAACCAACAAATCCCAGGCATCTACTTACGCGATGGTGAAGCAGGTGAAACCCAGCGCACGAGGTTCCTGAAGTTCCAACGCCGAGGCATCCATCCCACGAGGTTCGTCGACATTGACTGCCTCCGAGACCTCGGGTTACTTGAAAGTGTCCAACACCTCCTACAGAATGTCAACCTTTGGACCCTCTGTAGCCAGCCCCAACCAACGTACGAGAATCTCACCCTCGAGTTCCTCAGTTCATTCTGCTACATCACTCCGAATGGTCCAAGAAATCAACTTACTGGTGTGGTAAGGTTCCGCATCTTCGACACCGAATACGACTTCTCTCAGAATGCATTCGGTCGCCTACTCGACTTCTGTACTGATGAAGGCGCTCATCTCCGTGTGCCCGACACCTTCCATGAGGAATCCTTCAACCTTTGGCATAGCTTGACCAACAATCGGGCTAACTCCTACGATCACCTCAATGCTACCCAAATCCATAACCCCGCCATTCGCTACTTCCATCGCATCTTATCCAACACCATTTTTGAAAGGGATAGTAACCACAAGCTTAACTCCAAAGAGTTGTTCTTCATGCAATGTGCGTTTACACATCAGAAAATCAATGCCGCACCATTCCTCTTGGCCCATATTCATTCTATTTGCACTCGAGGCGGCAAACCCTTCTATTTCGGAGGGCTTGTCACTTATATTGCATTGGCCCTGAATCATGGTGACACCCTTGCCCATCTGCCTTCCAGAGCACCGGTCTTGCTTACCTTAGACCATTGCAAATATGCTCCTCTTATTCACCAACGGGACGACGGCCGGTTCCATCCAGTGTTCTGTAACGTTGTTTATTCTAACATTGTTTTGCCTTGCAGGGACCGTATCGATCCGCATAACCGAGCCAATTGGCTGTTTGATCCCCCTGACGGCCATGCTCCCGTGCATGATACCCAGCCAGATACTCCAACTGACGAGATCCAGGAGGAATTGGACCGCGAAACACCTGCTCCCGACATTCCTGAGTCCTCTTCTGCACCACCTCCTTTTACTATGGAGGACATCCTCAGAGCCCTCCATCAGCAAAATCAGATGTCTGTAGCTCTTGAAAGGAAGCATCAGGAGCAGTATGACACTCTACATGCGCAAAATGTCCAAATCCTGAGCGGCCAGCGCAACGTCAACGAGAAGCTGGACGAGGTTTTCTCTGAGCTAAACGCCTTACGCATGGACGTCACCGCTCTTGGCTCGCATGATACCGACCTTGAGGCCACACCTACCCGACGCTCCCGCACCCGAACCAGAGGCAGAGGCCACCAGTAGTTTTCTTTTGTTTTTGTTTCTGTATTCCATTTATTTACCTTTCCGTCCGTTTTTCTTTTTGTAATCCTTCCTGCCATATATCATGACATTGAGACAATGTCTGATATAGTGTGGGAGAGACGTTATATTTTCTTCATGTTGTAGTAAATTTATGGTAACTCTATAATATTTTCAATTTTTTCAAGTTTTCCCCGTATTTTAAGCCATACCAAAAAATTCTCTGCTCGCATAGCTCGACATACCTGCCTTAAAACGGAAACCTAGTTAGGTAGACGAGAACGAGTAAACAAAATCAATACGACTATGACACCATGAACATCCTACTTATGCAACCCGTATAAACGAGACGTTATATGTACACCTCGATTTTTAAGTTCTGAAGTAACCCCCAGTAGTTTATACTAGCAGTCAGCACCGTCTGGACACAAACAACATGGGGAGCCGATGAATATAAGTGTTTGATGCCTAATCTTCTCATCTCGATGCTAAACAAAGAAAATCTTGTGCCAAAAGACAAAGATCACATACGAGACATAAGTATAAGAGAAGAAGCCCATTGAAGGTTGGTTCAGAGGTATCTGGTTCTGAACTTGGTAGGGCGTGCTACGGCTTGATCCCCCGCAACCTCCAATTTGGAAAAATCCAGGGTAACCACATCCGTGTACCAGACCCTGCGACAGAAATAGGATCAAAGTCACTAACCGGCTACTCCACTACGCTCGTGAAAATATAAAGGGCTTAATGTGATTGCGCCAGAACGAAACCGGGCGAAAAAGCACGAGAGGATCGAGGTTTAAATATGACGAAACGATTAAGCGGTTTGTTAAGGTGGAAATACGCGACTCAATTGTGTCATTGGCATATCACTGACGTTTTACTCGAGAACCGACCGACTGAAGATTGGTTTCCTGTGTTTTATCTTGAAAACAAAAGGTATGTCGTGCACGTGCGCCTAGCGAACACTTGTCCGATTTTTTTTTTACGACTATTTGCTTGAGGACAAGCAAAGGTTTAAGTATGGGAGGATTTGATAACGCGAAATCATATCATATATTTACCATAAAATTTATCCGTTTTATGTCGTATTTACCCGATTAACTCTCGAATATTCCGAGTTCTGTATGGTTTTATGCAGGTACAACATATCTCAGCTCAAACCAAGAAGAAACGTGAAATGTGCGAGATTGCGGCCAAAGACCAAAGAGAAAAGATAAATCTGTCAAGAAATCCATTTTCTGCTGATGTTACGGTCGTCACACAGCTGCCACGACCGTAAGGCGCTTCAGAAGAGTGTGACGGTCGTCACACCCCTGCCACGACCGTAACGCGCTAGCTTATGAAAAATGGGCGTAACGCCCCAGCCACGCCCGTAACAAGATTATATGTATTAAATTTGAACGTGGTCAAGCAACAGAGCGTGGTAAAGCTGAACGAAGTGGTCAAGCAAGGCATGCATACGTGCCTAAATTCTCTCCAACTTCCAAGGCCATTTTCTCCTCATTTTACTCAGTAAAACCAAGAATTTAGGAACTCAAATATTTTTCCAACCGTACTTGTATTCTCTATATATAGCTTAGACTTAGAAAGAAAAAGGGGGGAGTTTTAGTTCACAAAAACCTTGCGGAAGCTCTGCCAAATTTTATTCTCGATTTTATTTCCGAATTTCGTCCATTTAAATTTTCATTCCGACGTTCCAATCTTGCCGGCTTGTGGAAGAAGGATCTCGGATTTTATTGCTTTTCAGGTTTTTATTGTATTTGATTTTTTTTATTATATTTGATATTATTGCAAATTTTATTTATGTTATATTTCTATTCTTTATTTATTATGCATGCGTTATTATTTTCTGAATTTATTTCCTGCCATTTAATTCCGAACATTATGAGTAGCTAAATACCCGTAGTCGGGGTGTGATGAAATAACCGAATAAATTAATGTTTTTCTAAGCTAAAACCTTAATCAACTTAATTTCTGGCCGTGACTTTTTATAATTAAAAATTAAGCTTTTTATTACGAGAGTAAAGAAAGTGAAATAGGGAGAAATCAAAACCACGAGAGTGTGAGGTTTTAACCGGATAACTAAAGTTAGGCATTCGATTTAAATACAGCGAGAGTGCTTTAAAATGAATTAGACTTATTTAGTTTTCAAAAAGATGCTTTCTAAACACTTATGGACTAGCGAGAGCAGACATTTGGCTTTAGGAGTATGATCCGAGGTAAGACCACGAGAGTGTGAATCGAGGGTATTTAAACTGATAAGTACTACAGAATAATTAAGTTAAATATTTTTATATGCTTAGGAACAACTTAATTCGCATAGGTTCAAATCATTACGCTCCGACAGCTTTAATATTAATTCCCTTAATCGAATTTAGTTTCCCTTTAGTTTTAAACTTCTAAAAAAACCAACGTGACAATTTCCGCCTTAGCTAAACTAACCTGTTTTACAACACTAGAGTGATTACGAAGTCCCTGTGGGTTCGACATCCTTTTATTACTACCGCGATAGACTGTGCACTTGCAGTTAAGATACCGTTACACATTAAGTCGATCGCAGACACATCACAACATCATTTGTAATCAGAGAATTGCTGCAGACTTTGAAAAAAGACAAAGGGCACGAACAGGCGTCAACTGGCGCCAGGATAACCAGTTGTTCAGATGCTACCCTAAGGCTGGAGAAAGTCTTTTGGGGTTCTTAGTTCATTGTCACAAGGGGGCAACCAAATGCCTAGTGTGTCCAAGATGTTCTGCAGTATATGATCAGAAAGTGGCCGAAACCTTCGAAACAGTCCCTTTCGCCCCATGTTGGAACCACAGAGAAACTGGTCAGATGGGCCAACGTTTCGAGAACAACTACACCCAACGGAGGCCTGACAGCCCTTATCCTAGAGGTGCTCGAAGGGTAACATTCAAAGTTCCTGCTGGGGTACCAACGGAAAAGTGGCTACAAGTTAGGGCTGAGAAGGGGAAAGACAAGTGGAGGAATAATGAACGAAATGCACGCCATGCCATGGCGTACAGAAGGCAGTTCAATATGGCGAAAAGGGAAGAAGTAAGGTTGGAAAACTACAAGGGAAAGAACCCTATGTCAAGGTCACAATGGCGCAGGCAACAAAGAGTTCGAAAAGCTAAGAGAGAAGCTATGTTAGACAAAGGAGTGGCTTCGAGCAAGGACAAAGAGGAATCAAGTACCAACAAACCTGCACCAAACAATCAACCTGGGGGCAAACCTCCAGTTAGCAGGAAACTTTTCTCTGAAACAAAGCAAAACGAATCGAAGGAATATACGCCAGGTCCAAAGGAGGATGAGGATATGTTGACTGACAATTTTGAATCAGAAGGGGAATCTTCACTCAACATAAACTGCAATGTAGTATCTCTGTTGCCTTGCGAATTTGGGCAAGAGACTGAAGTCGGAGAGCACGAGGAGGATGATGCAATAGACCTGACGAAACATAGGCCAGTATGTTATTATGTGATGGATAATGGGGTTGTCGAAGAGCAGAATGCCTTCTTCGAGTACCCAGAACCAGCCATGCAAAATCACCTAAAGCCATTATTCATTCGAGCAAAAGTTGGTACACATGGCGTAAACAAAGTCCTGGTGGATGGAGGCGTTGCAGTGAACTTGATGCCTCATTTCATGTTGAAGAAGTTAGGGATACAGGATGTTGACATAAAACCACACAATATGGTACTATCAAACTATGAAGGTAAAGTAGGCCATACATTGGGGGTGATCCAAGTGGATTTGATAGTGGGATCAAGTTGCAGACCCACTATGTTCATGGTAATCGAAGCTAAAGCTAACTACAATTTGTTGTTGGGCAGAGAATGGATCCATGGCGTTGGAGCAGTCCCCTCGTCGATGCATCAGAGGTTAGTATTATGGAGAGAGGATGGCATTGTTGAAAACATCTAAGTTGACCAAAGCTATTTCATGACAGCAGTCAACCTAGTTGATAAGAGAAACTATGACAAACACTTAGCCAAAATTGCTCCTTGTACCCCTAACGACGAGATCAATGAGACCAGGAACGCGCATTATTACATGACCCTTCGCCATGATGGAATGTATTGGGATCGAAGGATAATGAAGGGAGATGGAGAAGTCGAAGGCGCTGCACAAAGACGGCCAGTAGGCTGGGAATTCGATAGTCCCGCTCATGATTGATTCCTCCTTCTTCGAAAAGATTTCGGCCTACATGGCTGAGAACGAACGGAAGGCGGCCTTAGAAGCTGAAGTAGATAGTATGGCTACAGAAGTAAACAAAACAGGTGGGGATGGCTCAAAAGGCTCACCCTTTGAAGAACAAGAAATAGTTGAAATAAATCAAATGCTAGATGCCATTTATGATAAAGAACCTTTAGGCTTCGAGAAGGACCCCACAAACTCAGGTGCTAAAATGTTAGCACAGGATCCACTCGAAGAGGTGAACTTGGGAGATGAAAACACAAAAAGAATAACTTACATGAGCACAAAACTCAATTCAAGCCTCAAACAAAAAGTGATCGAAGTTCTTAGAAAAAACAAAGATTGTTTCGCGTGGGACTATGATGAAATGCATGGTTTAAAGAGGGAGTTAGTGGAACACAGACTTCCAATCAAGGATGGCAAGAATCCCATCAAGCAGACCCCTAGAAGGTTCACACCAGCAGTTCTCACGAAGATTAAAGCTGAAATTGAAAGGTTGTTGCGCTGCAAATTCATCAGGACCACAAGGCTGGAGATTTCCTTGGTTTTGTGGTTCATAAGAAAGGCATCGAAATCAACCAAAACAAGACCAAAGCCATTGTAGAAACGAAAGCACCTACATCAAAAAAGGAGTTGCAATCTTTTCTAGGTAAAATTAACTTTTTAAGAAGGTTCATTTCGAATTTAAGTGGAAGAACCCAGGCTTTCTCTCCGTTACTTCGTTTGAAGCAAGGACAAGCTTTCGAATGGAACGAAGCACATCAGGAGGCGTTTGACAATATAAAAATATATCTCACTCAGCCTCGTATCTTGTCTCCACCTTCATGGGGAAAACCCGTGAGATTGTACATATCCGCCTCTGAAGTTACCATAGGTAGTATGTTAGCACAAGAAGATAGCAATGGCATCGAAAGAGCCGTATACTATTTAAGTAGGGTGTTGAATGATGCGGAAACCAGATATAGCAACATAGAAAAGCTATGTCTCTGTTTGTATTTATCTTGTATGAAACTTAAATATTATATAAAGCCTATTGATGTTCATGTTTCATCTCATTTCGATGTTATCAAACACATGCTTTCGAAACCAATAATGCATAGCAGAATTGGTAAATGGGCTTTGGCCTTGACAGAGTATTCTTTGACTTTCATGCCTTTAAGAGCTGTGAAAGGTCAAGTAATTTCTGATTTCATTGTTGATCATTCACTGATCAAAGAGACTGTCATGGGTTACGTTGAAATGCAACATTGGAAATTATACTTTGATGGTTCGACCCATAAAGATGGTAGTGGTGTTGGAGTTCTTATAATTTCTCCCGAAGGAATTCCAACAAAATTCAAGTATAAGTTAGATGGTCCTTGTTGCTCGAACAACGAAGCTGAGTACGAAGCGCTTATCGTTGGACTTGAAGCTTTGTTGGAATTGGGGGCAACTAGAGTCGAAATTAGAGGAGATTCGGAGCTATTGGTCAAGCAAATAACAAAGTAATACAAATGCATAAAGGATAATTTGATTACTTGTTTCGTCATAGTTAATAGGCTACTCAAAAAATTCGAATACATGGATATTAAACATATACCAAGAATAAAAAATCAATAGGCTAATGACCTAGCACAGTTGGCTTCAGGGTATAAAGTTTCCACCAAAGAATTTGAAGATTTGGTTGAATTAAGAGGAAGGGTTATGGCTACTAGACTCATACCATCAGACTTAGAAAATATAAAGTTAGGTTGTGCTGACAAGCAGGAATTCAAAGTATTAGCCATAGACACCTTGTCAGATGCAGATTGGCGAAGTCCAATTGTGAATTATTTAAAAAACCCAACATTGAATGTTGATAGGAAGATAAAATATAGAGCGTTATCATACGTCCTCATGGGAAATGAATTGTTCAAGAATACCCAGGAAGGCGTATTACTGAAGTTCCTAGGAGAAGGTGAGGCATACTTAGCATTATCATAGGTCCACAATAGGGTATGTGGGGCACATCAAGCAGGCCATAAAATGAAATGGTTGTTATTCCGATATGGCATGTATTAGCCCAGCATGCTCAAAGATTGTATAGATTTTGCTAAAGGGTGTGAAGAATGCCAGAAACATGCAGGAATTCAACATGCTCCTGCAAGTGAGTTACATTCGATCATTAAACCATGGCCCTTTAGAGGATGGGCATTAGATTTAATAGGAGAGATCAATCCTGCTTCGTCTATAGGACAGAAATATATCTTAGTAGGAATTGATTATTTTACCAAGTGGATCGAAGCAATACCATTAATAGTTGCTGATCAAGAGGCTATTATTGGGTTCATACAGAAACACATAATTTATAGGTTCGGATTACCAGAGAGGATAACCACAGACCAAGGTTCTGTGTTTACTGGTAGAAATATGCAGGAATTTGCTCAGGAGATGGGTTTTAAATTATTAACATCAACGCCATATTATGCTCAAGCAAATGGTCAGGTCGAAGCAGCAAACAAAGTGATAATAGGGTTAATTAAAAAACATGTTGGTAAGAAGCCAAAGAATTGGCATAAGACTTTGGACCAAATACTCTGGGCTTGTAGAACATCTCCTAAAGAAGCTACTAACACCACGCCTTTCCAACTAACATTTGGCCATGATGCAGTTTTACCAATGGAAATTCATCTGCAATCAGTTCTAATTCAAAGGCAAAATGAGATCCCGTCTGCATTATATTGGCAGATGATGGTGAATGAGTTAGTTGAGTTAGACGAAGTTAGATTGCATGCATTGGAAATCCTAATGAGGCAAAAGGAAAGGGTAGCCAGGGCATACAACAAAAGGGTGAAAGGTAAAACATTCACTGTTAATGACTTAGTCTGGAAAGTCATATTGCCCATGGACAAGAAGAATAAAACATTAGGTAAATGGTCACCTCATTGGGAAGGACCCTTTCGAATACTAAAGAGATTCTCAAACAATGCGTATGAAATCGAAGAGTTAACTGATGACAAACGAATCTTAAAGGTTAACGAAAAATATTTGAAAAAATATAGACCTCGCCTGCAGGAGATTCGAATAATAGCAACGTAGTCGAAATATTATAAGGAGATGCCAAAATGGTGTCATACGTTGCCAGAATGGCGTTGTTCAAATATTACAAAACCGAGACTCAAATTAATTTAAATAAGCAAAGATTTAAAAATAAACGTTGTTTCTCAATCTTGCAAAGGTGCTTCTAAAGGACTCAAGTCTTTGCTGGGTATAACGTCTCGCTCCTTCCAGAGTAGTTACTTCTCCTTTGATACGCTCTGCTGCTTTTGTTTCAGAAAGGCCCCTGCTAAGAATTTCTTCAAATTGGTTACTAACGGTGTCAGTTTCGTAAGCCAGTTGCTGTTGTTGAGCTTCTTTGACCTTTTGCTGGAGCTCTTGAATTTGTCCTTCCCAAAAGAGAATAGACCGCGCTCGAACTTCATAGTCAGCCTTCGCCTATTTAAAACGCGTTGCTTGGTCTTCAGCCTCTTTAAAAAGTTTCGAAGCGCGCTCATAAGCAGCATCCATGGCGTTTTGTTTCTCCTGAACTTTAGCAGCAGCTAATTCATCTTGTAGGAGACATCCAGTCACATCATCCAATAATACTTGGAGGTCGAACAGTATAGTGCTGACTGGCAAGGAGCAAGCTGCGAAGTTAACTTGAGTGAGAAGTTCCTTCATGGTATAGCAAGCAGTGCTATCCTTTTTAAGAACTTCGAATATGTCCACATCAAGGATTGTTTTCCTGACTTTGTTAAGAAGTATAGCTCTAGCATCTGGGGACAATGTGTTGTTAGTTGAACCAGTGCCAACCCTAGTGAAAGGGATGTCCTTTTGGGCCAATTTAGTTTTCATGTACCCAATTGGGTCATTGTGTTTTAGGAGAGCTAGTTCCTCTTCAGTCAGTCGAGGCTGGGAAGTTGGGGGAAGTTCCATGTTCAAAGGAGTCACGTCCATTTCGACCTCCATAGGTTCTTTAGTCTTACCACCATTATCTTCATCCTTGCCTTGCTCATTACTTTCTCCTTCGTCGCACAGATCCACCACATCGACAATATTGGTCTCGCTGCTATTAGCATCAGACTTTGTTTCATCAACCGAACCACTTTGGGTTTCGTCTTCACCAGATCTTTCTTCTGCTGTTTCTTCACTCTCTTGAGGAGAATCAGTCTTGTCCTTTTCAGCATGAGTGATTTTTGGACTCTCTTGAAGAGTTCCAAGAGGAGATTTCAGAAGGGAAGTTTCTGGTGGATTTTCTTTAGACTTGTTGGGTGATTCTTCGTTTTCTTCCTTCAGAGGAGGTGAGGTGCCTTGATCATCGTGTGCCTCCGAAGTCCCAGTCAGGGCCACCATGTTGGAAGACCCTTTGTTTTGCATGAAGTTGCTGGAGTCCCCATGGAGAGAGGAAGTGATTGGAGCAATGGTCCCGGTTGGAGGAGTTGAAGCAGTAGGATTCGTGTTCGAAGTATCCTGCATGAACAAAGAAAAGTTAAGAATATGTACCAAGGTATGAATAACTATTTTTGTTAGGAATTCGAATTTGAATTACTTGTGGATTATCAGAAGAAATGTTACTGTCAATATGTTCCAATATTACATTGGAGGTCGAAGGTGAAATTTTGGATGTTGTTGAGGGAGCAACGTCTTTGGAATCAAGTCCAGGAACGTTAGTAGGCTCAGGGCCTTTGGAGCTTTCTTTCTTTTGCTTCTTCTTAGAAGCTGTTGGAGAATTTTCACCAGTCTTGAGGTTCTTTTCAGTGGGGCCTTGTTTCCTTTTCTTAGGAGTAGTTGGTGGAAGTTTGCTAGTCTGAAAAGGTTTAAACATAAGTTAGATCTAAATCATAAACTTCAGTTTATTCGAAACAACAGGGTTAGTTGATTACCGTTGGAATTGAAATGTTTGTTGTTGCCGGTGTTGTTGTTGTAGTAGTTGTTGTTGTTGGTATTGTTGGAGTTACATCATCGCTAACTTCAATAGCTTGTTGAGAAGTGTTCCCTTCCTTGGGCTTCAAAGTAACTTTTTTTATCCTAATGGCTGAAAAGTGAAACAATTAAGGTAAAATGTTAAGGATAAGGGAATTAGGATACAATTGGAATTTTCCCAAGCATTCGCACCTGTGCCTTGATTAGATGTAATCGAAATGGCAGGAAGGTCATAGCGAAGATGTCATGGGAAATTATGAAGCTAGTAACGAGCCCATGTCGCAGTCTCAGATGGCTTTAGTTTCTTTCGAGATTGGTATTTGAACATTTCTTTGCAAGTAAACCACCAAGGGTATGGAGGAAACCAATCCAGAGCCAGTTCTGAGGTAGGCAACCTAGGAAATTTAGGTGGATGCATTTCGAGTGCCAACCTATACCTATCCTCAGGTGACAACCCTAAAGGAAGTTTGAACTTAGAAATTTTTTCTTTAAATTTTTCCTTCAAGGTCTCGGCCGCTCGATGTACAGTGGTTCCCAAGTGTGTGGGATCATAAGTGGTTTCGAAATAATTTTGAAAAGCCCTAATTTCTTTGGCATGAGTGAACATACCTTTCTTGGAGTGTACCTGCACATTGAACGCGCCAGTTAGCTTTTGTTGAATGGTGAGTGTGTCAAACATATATGTCTGGTAGAACTTAGTCCACCATTCAAGAAATCCTTTTGTTGTGAAGTATGTTGGCTCGAAAGGTAAAAGCTCGAACTGAGCAAAATCTTGATATTGCTCCTGTTGTAATTTGGCCTCTCTTGCTTTGAATGTTTTGCCTGAGGTTATGGCACTTTGTGTTTGGAACAAAGGTTCAGGAATTAATTGGCACAGGCCAAATTGTCGAGAAACGAAATTGGGTTGATAAGCCAGGAGGAAAATCTGATTCTTTGTTGGAGTAATTCTTTAGGAAATTAGCCTAGGAAGAAGAAACGCTTTCCAAATGTCCTGCATCTCTCTGCTCTTGACAGCTTCTGAGAGAGACGTTGTGAACCGTGATGGTCCACAAGTCCTTTGAGCAAAAGGTGTCATGGACTCTTCGAACTTGTGTCTTTTTGAGAAGATCATGATGTATTTAGAAAAATGGACTTTGAAATCATCCTTGTCATTTGGAGTAAGCTTTCGAAGCCTTGTCCCTTCGATGATCCTGTCAGCTATTTCTAGATCTTGTTCGATGATAGTATCAGCAGTTGATAAAGAAGATTTGAACATGGCATTAAGCCATAGTTGAAGCAACCAAAAGGGTCCAGCCAGAAGAATATTCTTTGGAGCATGGGATTTTAAACCAGAAACTGCTGACCTTAAGCTCTCATAAAGATCGACAAGTAGCAGTTCACTCAGGCAGACTTTCCTATTTTCATGGAAATCCCTGGCTAGGGGAATGAACCTACTCGCCACTTGCAAGGATCTGCTGCAGAACACATATCGTGATAGCCACAAGGTAAGGAAAGCGGTATGTTCTACGTCTGAGACATCATCCCCTTCAGTATGATAATGGCTGATGAATTTTGAAAAGCTAGCTAGTTTAACATCGAAGTCAATGATGCTAGAATGTTCTTCGTTATCAGGAATATAAGTTCCCCCCACTGGTGAAAGACCAGTGATGGCAGCTATATCAAAGAAGGTGGGTGTTATCATTCCGCTCGGAAGGTGGAAAGTGTTATAAGTGTTGTCCCAGAAGTACAATGAAGCAAATAACAATGGGTGACTGTAAGTAAAGCCTGGTTTCGACAGTTTGATTAAATTATAAATTCCTAATTCTTCCCATTGCTGGGATTTTTTGGATTCTACTTTAGTGAGCCAGTTTTGATATGCTACATTTGAAGTGGGGCAGGATCGAAATGGTTTGAAATTGCTTTTGATGTAATCTAAAATAAAAGGATCTTTTGGAGGTGAGACTGGAGTTTCAGTTGTTTTCGAATCAGATGGTTCACTTATGTCTTTAGTTCCTGCCTTAGGGGCATCCATCTTGTTGAATAGGGGTTTGAATTTATAGCAAACGGGAAAAATTTTCCTAGTATCTTTCAGAATTTCAAAAACGGTTAAAGGACCCATTAGGGCAAACCTTTTTCCAGCAACAATGGTAGGGATTAATACCTGAGAAGCATACAACATTTCTTTCTCTTTGGAGATCGCTTGAGGATTGAGCACTGATTGATTCTGATAAGTACCCACATTGCTCTCCATGACAGTTTCCGTGTTGTTGTTCTTGTTCTTCCTCTTTGATGATTTCTTCAATTGTGATGATGTTGATGAAGACATTGTTAAGATTGCTGGAAGTTTTAGGGTTTAGTGAAAAAAAGAGGGGGATTTCAGAATTTTGGAGAAAAAGAAGAAAAGACTAAACTGATGAGTTTTATAGAGAGTGTGGAAGAGTGAGTGTAAACACCCACTAAATAAGACTAGGATTCAGAGAGAGGTGGCGTAAGATCTAGTGTTGGTAATGAGTGTGATTAATAGTAATCATTATTTTTAAAACCGCACCATGCTGTGGTAACTGGTCCAAGATGGTTAGGTACTCAAAGAGGCGTCTTGATTGACGTGGGTAAAGTCATGTGTTTTACCCCAAAATTTTCCCTCCCATAATCTTCAAAGTTTCACCTCAAATGGTTCAAGGTCTACTCAAGGGCTACACAGTCAACCATCCTCCTAGGCCAGTCAAACTAGGGTTTTGGTTCTTGCAAGGAAGTTGAGGTTTTCAAGGGCTCAATCAAGTCACATATGCTCATACACATTGTCAAGCACCTACATGTCAAGTTTCAAGGCTCACAAGGTCAAGTTGCACAGTCAAAAACCCTAATTGCTCAACAGTCAACTGCAGGGGCAAAATGGTCATTTGGCAGTCAAAAGTCAAAAAATTTGGTCAACATCTTATTTTGAAGCCACAAACATCATTTGATCAATTCTTGATCATGATTCTCAAAGTATGGTTCAAAAAGTCTCAAGATGCAAAAGTTTCTATTTTTGGACAGTTGAAAAGTCAACTGTAACTTGACCAAGGCATAAATTCCTCATGGTTCATCAGAAAAATCCCATCCAATGCTCATTTTGAAGGGGATGACATTTCCTACAACTCATATTCACATTCCAAGTCCAAGAAATGCTCTCACAAAAAGTTATCAATTTCAACATTATAGGTCATTTTCAAAAGTCAACAAAAAGGGACTTTAAGTCAAAGACCATAACTTGAGATTGGTAAATCAAAATGACATGGGACCAAAGACATTGGTTAGAGGACTTCAAGACCTTTCCAAAATGTCCAAGAACATGTTAATAGCTTCGAAATTGAGCAAGATATGCATTGGAGAACTTGGGAAATTTTTGTGAAATGGCCAAAATCAATTATCCTTGAAACTTCATTTTTGACAAAAGGGGCCCACTTTTTCCACTTGTTTCAGCTTGGCCATGCTTCCCACGTGTCCCACAAATCATTTCAAGATTTAAAATTAATTTTTCCATTTTTATTTAATTTTATTTGATTTAATTCATTTTAAATCTTTTAAAATCAAGAAAATTAATTAAAGGGTATATTTTGTGTTGAATAGCTTTGAATCACCATCATTTACATCCCAAATTCTTGCAAGGCCTAAATCAAGCAAGAATTCAAATTTTGGCACAAAAATGGAAAGTGTTTCAATGGAGTTCATGGTCAATCTCAAACATGAATGCATAAGGTTAATGGCCTTAATTCTGATCAAAACTCTTTACATAACATGTATGCAAGCCATCACAAAGGGATTCACGACCTAGAGGGCCATACAAACTGAGAACCAAGTTGCAAAATTTTGACAAAAACTTGAAATCTGAAAACCCATTTGCAGCGCATTTCAAGCCTTCACTTCAATCCAAACACACTCCTGGCATCCCTAGGAAGCTTTTGCAATCAAAATTCAATCCAAACGTGCCCAGAATCTTAGAACTCAAGCCAAACGGGACCTTCTGAAGCTTTTGGTACCATTCAATTGAACTATAGCATCCTATATCAAAAACTGCCATTGATGGACATTAGGTTTTCAGAAGCTCAAAATTAGGCGTTTCCTCATATGGAAAAATTAGGCTACCAAACTGGTACCATTGAATTCGTGACATCCAAACGAATCATTCCATGACCTCGCGCTCAATTTATGTTGCTTCCTCTCCTAATCGCTATTTTTCGCTATGTCACTTAGTGGGGGTTTAAAACCCCCGCTATCTCATTCATGTTACAGGTACAAACGGAGAAGAAGGCTAAGGTGTCCAGGCGTGAGTAGAAGGTTCAAATCCATGCGCGCAATTTTTTGTTTTTCAGCATTATTGGCTTTGGTTTTATATAATATTTGTTTTTCATATTATTAACAAATGCAACAAAGTGCCTCAGTGGTTGGGAACGTGTCATGCCATCTTTGGGACCTGGGTTCGATTCCCAGGTCCCCTTACAATTCCCATATTATTTTTCCATTGACTTTCCTGTGCAGCGCTCCAAAGAAGGTTCATCATAAGCCCTATAGATCCAACAAGCCAGGTGTCTTCCATGCAAATCCAAGGGCTCAGAAAGCAAGAACACCATGTGCCTGGTCAACAACATTCCACTCAATTCCCAGGGTCAAACGAGTTGGCTTCTTAATGGGCCAAGATTCAGCATCACACCCTCCTATTTGGCCCAAAACCCCCCATGGGTTTGCATTATTTTCTTTTTATATCTATTTGTTTTGTTTTTATTTTTCTCTCTAAATTAACCATTAACACAATTAATCAATTAGCATTTTCATAAAAAACCAAAAAAATATAATTAATATTTTTATTATTATTATTTTTACTTTGTAAATAAACCATAATTGAATTAATTATAATTAGGCCATTTTAACTTTTTCCTTTTAATAATTAAAATAGATTTAGATTTAGGTTAACCTAGAATTTTATTTCTTTTTCTATTTTTTCATAAAAACATAAAAAAACAAAAAAAAATATTTTCTTTTAATTAAATTAAATTAATTAGTTATCATTTAGCTTCAATTTTATTTTATTTATAAAAAAGACCAAAAAAATTAATTTATTTTCTTAAAAGGGTCAACACCCTTAGACATTCCCGATTAATTTATCCGCGCGCATTTAATTTGTTCGATTATTATGTAATTGCTCCGTACATGTAATAGTAAATAGGACTTTTACTGTTTTCATTTACTTTCCGTATTCATTTACTAAAACGGGTCTTTGTAATTTTTGGCGATGTATAGACCCGCGCCTTGTAATAGTGTAGGATTTACGTTTCCGCAATTTACTTTCCGCACCCCCTTTAACTGTTAACTTGTATGAAAGAATGCGTGCTAATTAAAAACAAGCGTAGCTCACCGTGCCATGATACAAGATAAAACATAACATGAAAATAACACACAAATTCACACACCACTCCTAGGGTACGCCTCACTGTTGCCTTGCCTTCGAAACGTGGTCGTCGAGTATAGGACGTTTTAGTAAGTCCTTATGTCCATGACATGATCCAGTTGCCTCGAAACGGTTGCCTCGGAATTAAAAAGGATCAATGGCATAAGGGTAGCTTCTAAGGTGTCCTACTGTTGCTCTGGTGACCACACTGTCCCTACAAACGAATTGACCCGAACACCTCCAACGATGGTGCTACCTACCTCTCAATGGTGGGATATCACTATCTAAAGGACTCTTACACAGCTTAATTCCTTAGAGTAGGTAGATTCTCCTATATACTTGCTCTATTCAAAAACAAATCAAAACTCTTTTCACACCGACACTTTCAAAAAGCTTTCAAAACAATTTTTCAAACACTCTTGAGGACAGATACAAGAGTTATTCAGAAATCTTTAAACGAAACTTTTTCAAACCCACTCACAATTGAAAAGCAAACATTTTGAAAACATAAGAGCAAGTATCTAAGAGCCCATGGATAACCATGGATAGAAAGGGTGCTAACACCTTCCCTTTCTATAAATCTACCTCCCGAACCGAGAGACAATCTCATAAGGAATTTTGTTGTGCTTTTGTCCTGTCCATGTTGGAGAAAATATAAGACGGTGGCGACTCTTGCTTCCGCGACATTTCGCGAAACCAGCGTTAAACAGTCAGTTCCAGATCCACCGATCACAGAACTGGCGACTCTGCTGGGGAATATACTTAAAGTGAGGTGTACCTTAGGATAGCTCAGACTTATGTTTTCAATTGCTGTGTTTGTTTGCTTTATTATTTTGGGTACTGTTTCGGAGTTACATAGATCCTAACCCGGATCTGGGGATACCCTGTTAGGTAGCATAAGCTGTGAGGGACCTGTCCGGCGTAGACCGACATGGGTGAAGCAGTGGCTACGTTGGTGTGGCACCTTGGTCTGTACCGATATCCCTTGTGTTGCAACGAGGAGAATATGGGTCTTCCGAGGAGTCATTAAGCACCAACCGACCTTAGAACCCTAATTTGACCCAACTTGGCCATAGAACAGTAGCAGTATGCTACGCCCATTGAGGCTAAACTCTCGTGATGGTTCTGGCCGCAAGAAAAGATTGCGATGCTTGAGTTATGACCGATTGAGGGTAGTCCGTGATATCGGGATCCTCTAAAACCCAGTTACTTCTGATAGGACAGGTCTTAACTAACCAACTGAAAGAGGGTAATACCTAGACCCCATGCTGGCCTAAACTCTAAGGGCTTGTCTTGTGTGACTTGTGTGCCTTATCATGTTTGCCTTTGTGAATATTTGTGGTGTGCTTTATCATAACATCATGCCATCATAAGCATTGCATGCATCCTGCATAAGGACTGACCATTTCAAAGACAAGAGGGTTTCACCTTTGCTCTGTTTTGTAGGACATCATGATGCCTATGCGAAGGAATACTATCCGGTTCAACTTTGTTCACCCACCTGAGTTGCTTGAAGAATTGGTTAGCAGAATTCCAAATACTACTTCCTTCATCCAGAGGCATGGTTCTCTTCTCAGTTTAGTCACGGCAAAGTGGGACCAACAACTGATGAGCATCCTGACCCAGTTTTATGACCCTCTGTACCAGTGCTTCACCTTTCAAGACTTCCAGCTGGTCCCTACCCTGGAAGAGTTCTCTGATTTGCTTGGCATCCCTATCTTGGATCAGACTCCCTTCACTGGTTGGGAAAAGACTCTTAGGCTCGAGGAGATTGCTGCAGCCCTTCCCTTGACCAACCATGAGGTAATGGACAACTGGGTGACTAGAAGCGGAGTTAAGGGCTTCTTGGCTAAGTTTCTGATTGGTAAAGCTAACAGTTTCTGGAATGACTTAGACTTCAGGGCGTACGAGGACATTCTGGCTCTCTTAATCTATGGGCTAGTATTGTTTCCAAATCCTGATAACTTTGTCAATATCAATGCCATAAGGATCTTCATGTCTCGGAACCCTGTACCCACTCTCTTGGGTGATGTCCTGCAACAACTCTATGCTCGTACTGCCCGAAGATGAGAAACTCTGTGGTGTTGTACTCCTTTGTTGGTGAGGTGGTTTATTTCGCACCTCCCTAAGTTCGTGCTGAAGAACAAAGAAGGAAGAGGTTGGGCTCATAGGTTAATGTCTCTCACTGATAAGGACATCATTTGGACTCTCAGAGGTTTGGATGAGGTAGCTGTTATTGATCGTTGCGGAGAATATCCTAATGTTCCTTTGATTGGTACCCAAGGAGGAATCTCTTATAACCCATGTCTAGCTCTCCGACAGTTTGGAAGAGCCAGAAGAGCAGGGCCTCATGAGATGTTGGTGCCTCACATCAGTTTCGAGTTTCAGGTAGATAGTGACGAGCTACGTCGTAGGTTCATCAAGGCTTGGGACAGAATTCACAAAGCTGACCCACAAGAGTTGGGACCAAAGACTTCTCTACCTATGGAAGCCTACCATAAATGGGTCCGCATCCGTGCTCAGAAGTTAGGTATGCCATATGAAGCTGTCAGGCCTATCATTCTCGAATACCCTAATGGAGATGGGGTTCCTCCAACTGTTCTCCCTCCTCAGATACCCACTGATGTTGATACACTAAAGAGGTCTTGGGTGCAACTACAGGAAGAGCGGGATTATTATCGGGAAAAGTTCAACGAACAGGAACAGAAGATCCAAAAGTTGACCAAGCAACTGGAGAACGAGCGAACCCTGAATGACTATATCCGTACTGAGAAGAGGAGGCCATGGGAGCACTAATGGGCTTTGGATGTTTCTTTTACAGCTTTATTTCCTTTTTAGTATTTTCATTCTTGTAACGCCTAAGGGCAAATTGTTGAACAATTTAAAGTTTAAATCTAATAAAGTGTGTTCCTTTTGTTTACAAAGTTGATTCCCGATTGTCTTTGAAAACATAATTCATACGCATTTCATTCATCATATGCATTACAGGTACCCTTTTCCTACAGGTTTCTTAATCTTCTTCGCTGTTTATTTCAGCACTCAAGCAACATGAATCCTGAACTCACTACCGAGCAAGCTATCAAGGCACTCTAGGCCCAGAATGCCCAATTTCAGGAGATGGTCATGAACTTGGCCCAGGGACAACAAGAGCTGAAGGCTTTGCTTCTGAAGAAGAATAAGAAGAAGAAGAAGAGGATTGTGCTATTCAACATTGGGCGCAGACTCGGGAATACACTGCAAAATGAAGCTGAGAGGACTACTCCCTCTGTGGGGGAAGGTAGTCACCAAGGGAGAGAGGTCCCTAGTCCTGTGGTCTCTGACACTGAGACGGACTTCAACGATGAATAGTACCCTCCTGCTGAGGACCGGTACAAACAGCTGGAGGACAGGTTAAATGCTATGGAGATTCAACGTGTGCCTGGGTTGGATTTTGGAGACTTGGGTTTATCTTCTGGGGTGGTGATCCCACACAAGTTCAAGGCGCCTGCCTTTGTGAAGTATGACGGGGCTTCCTGTCCTAAGATGCACCTCCGTTCTTATGTAAGGAAGATCCAGCCTTACACAGCAGACAAGAACTTATGGATCCACTTCTTCTAGGAGAGTCTTTCAGGGACTCACCTCGAATGGTTCTATCAGCTGGATGGAACCAACATTCGTAATTAAGAGGATTTGGCCACTGCTTTCTACAAGCAGTATCAATATAATTCCGACCTCGCTCCCACGCGTACCCAACTCCAGGGTATGTCACTGGGAACGGATGAAGGTTTTAAGGAGTACGCACAGAAATGGAGAGACCTGGCTGGCAGGGTGCAGCCACCATTGACAGATCGTGAGCTAGTGGACATGTTCTTGGGGACCCTATCCGGTCCATTCTTCAATCATCTCATTGGTAATTCCTCTGCTGGGTTTACTGATCTGATCCTGACTGGTGAGAGGATCGAGGCTGGTATAAAATCGGGGAAGATACAGAAGGTTGCCTCCTCAAATACTGAAAAGAAGCCCTTCAAGAAGGAGGCAAGTGCTGTGTATGGTCCAAGAAAGCAAAACAAACCTGAACGCCGCCAAGCTGTCAACGTGGTGGTTATTTCTAAGCCTGCTGCTACTCCACAACAGTACAACCAACCCAAAGCTGAGAGGCCCAAACGGCAGTATACTCGGCTCAGCATGACTCTCTCTCAGATCCTGCCGCAACTACTGTCAACTAGCCTAGTAACTGTCAAGGAAGCTCCGAAAATGGTAAACACAGCATCTCTGAAGTACAACCCCAATGCCCGTTACGCTTATCACTCTGATAGCCCGGGACATAACACAGATGATTTTTGGGCTCTGAGGAATAAGGTTCAAGACCTTATTGATGCTAAAGAGGTTCAGTTCGAGGCGCCCGAGAAGCCTAATGTGGTGACTGCTCCCATGCCTAACCATGGAGTAAATGCTATTGGGGATGAAGATGAAGTGGAAGAATCTGAGTTCAACAGCTGGATATACCCAACAACCAAAGATGGACCTAGCAACTGGACTTCCAAAGACTGCATGACTGTTACTCTTGTCACGCAGTAATGAACTTCTTTGTTTTGAAATTGTAATAAACAATGATTTGAAACTCTATTGGCCCGGTGTCTTACCCGGGGCACCGTGGTTTTATTTGTGAGGGCTTTTGTGTGTCATTTCCATATATCATGAATAAAAGCATTGGACGTTTTTTACATTTCAAATCTTGCGCTCCCTTTCTTTCTTTCTTTAAATATATTGCAAAACAGCTGTATTTACACACACTGACCCATACAGGTCTCAATCCACTCTGGATCTCACTGGTAACGACTCTGCTACTGCCAATTATGACTTCGAAAATCCGATCAACTTAGCAGAAGACGAAGGTGAAGATGATTGTGAAGTGCCTGGCGAACTTGCAAGACTGTTACTCCAGGAAGAGAGGGTCATTCAACCACATGAAGAGCCAGTGGAAACGGTAAATCTGGGTACTGAGACAGACAGAAAGGAAGTTAAGATTAGTGCCAATCTAGAGCTCAGCGTGAAACAACGGTTGATTCAGATGTTGCATGACTATGTGGAAATCTTCGCCTGGTCCTACGAAGACATGCCTGGGTTGGATACCGACGTTGTGGTCCATCACTTGCCTACCAAGGAAGACTGCCCTCCGGTTAAGCAAAAGGTCCACCGTATGCGTCCAGAGATGTCCGAAAAGATCAAAGCTGAGGTTATGAAACAATTTGATGCCGGTTTTCTAGCAGTGACTTCTTACCCTCAGTGGGTTGCCAATGTGGTGTCGGTACCGAAGAAAGATGGTAAGGTCAGAATGTGTATCGATTACAGGGATCTGAACAGGGCGAGCCCCAAGGATGACTTCCCCCTGCCTCACATTGACGTTCTGGTTGACAATACTACTCAGCACAAAGTGTTCTCCTTCATGGACGGCTTTTCAGGTTATAATCAGATCAAGATGGCTTCTGAAGATATGGAAAAGACTACCTTTGTTACTCAGTGGGGCACCTTCTGTTACAAGGTCATGCCTTTTGGACTGAAAAATGTTGGGGCAACCTACCAACGTGCCATGGTTGCTTTATTTCATGACATGATCCACCATGAGATTGAAGTGTATGTCGATGATATGATTGCAAGGTCCCAAACTGAGGAGGAACACCTTGATCATCTGCAGAAGCTGTTTGACCGTATGAAGTTATACAAGCTGAGGTTGAATCCGAACAAGTGCACCTTCGGGGTAAGATCTGGGAAGTTGCTAGGCTTCGTCGTGAGCGACAAAGGTATTCAAGTGGACCCTGCCAAGGTTAAGGCCATACAAGAGATGCCAGTTCCTAAGACAGAGAAAGAAGTCAGAGGCTTTCCAGAACGTCTGAATTACATTGCTCGATTCATCTCGCACCTAACTGCTACCTGTGAACCAATCTTCAAGCTGCTAAAGAAAGATCAGGTAGTACGTTGGAACGATGAATGTCAGGCCGCTTTCGACAAAATCAAAGAGTATCTCCAGGAACCACCCATTCTTATGCCACCGGTTGAAGGGAGACCTCTAATATTATACTTGACAGTACTTGACAACTCAATGGGATGTGTGATGGGGCAGCATGACGAGTCTGGCCGAAAAGAGCACGCCATTTATTACCTTAGCAAAAAGTTTACCGACTATGAGACCCGATACTCACTGCTCGAGAAAACTTGTTGCGCTTTGGTATGGGCTGCTCGCCGGCTGAGACAGTATATGCTGACTCACACTACTCTGTTGATTTCAAAAATGGATCCAATAAAGTACATATTCGAAAAGCCTGCTCTGTCCGGAAGAATAGCGAGATGGCAGATGATCTTGACAGAATACGACATCCAGTACACGACTCAGAAAGCCATCAAGGGAAGTGTATTGGCAGATCATTTGGCACACCAGGCAGTAGATGACTACCAGTCAATGAACTTCGAGTTTCCTGACGAGAGCATCATGGTAGTGACTGATTGTGAAGTACCTGGACCGGATGAAGGACCTGAGGAAGGATCCCGATGGTCTATGCACTTTGACGGAGCCTCCAACGCTTTGGGTAACGGTATCGGCGCTGTGATCATATCCCCTCAAGGCACTCATACTCCACTTACTGCCCGTCTATGTTTCAACTGCACCGACAATATGGCGGAGTATGAGGCATGCATCATGGGTCTTCAAGCTGCAATTGACTTTAGGATCAAGTTTCTGAGTGTCTTCGGAGATTCCGCTCTCGTGATCAATCAGATCAAAGGCGAGTGGGATACGAAACATCCGAATCTTATTCCTTACAGAGAATGTGTGTTGACATTGATCCCCCATTTCACAGAGATAACTTTTGAACACTTCCCAAGAGAGGAGAATCAGTTGGCGGACGCGTTAGCTACGATGTCTTCCATGTTCAAAGTCAAATGGGACAATGAAGCTCCCCGGATCATTATCTGGAAACTGGACGAACCTGCATACTGTTGTGATCTTGAGGCTGAGACAGTAACTGAAAAACCCTGGTATCATGAGGTGAAGAGGTACTTGGAAGCTCAATAATACCCTGAAGGTGCATATGTCAACGACAAGAAGTTTCTGAGAAGGTTCGCAGTGAAGTTCTTCCTCCGCAACGGCATGTTATACAAGCGAAACCATGATTCGACCTTACTGCGTTGTGTGGATAAAGTTGAAGCAGAAAGGATCATGGCAGAGCTGCATGAAGGTACCTTCGAAACACATTCCAGTGGACACACCATGGCAAAGAAGATCCTTCGGGCAGGATATTTCTAGCCCACAATGGAAGCCGACTGTTACCAACATTCTCGGACATGTCATAAGTGCCAGATTTATGCAGATAAGGTGCACGTTCCTCCAGTTCCTCTGAATGTCCTGACTGCACCTTGGCCTTTCACAATGTGGGGCATTGACATGATCGGCGAGATTAAACCTACGGAATCCAACGGGCATCGCTTCATCCTGGTTGCGATCGATTACTTTACAAAGTGGGTTGAAGCAGCTTCTTATGCCACTGTAACCAAGAACGTTGTGGCACGGTTTATTCGGCATAACCTGATCTGTCGATACGGCGTCCCGGAAAGGATCATTACGGACAATGGTACCAATCTTAACAACAAAATGATCATTGAGCTCTGCGAGCAATTCAAGATACAGCACCACAACTCTTCTCCCTACCGGCCGAAGATGAATGGGGCTGTCGAAGCAGCTAATAAGAATATTAAAAAGATTGTGCAGAAGATGACACTGACCTATAAAGATTGGCACGAGATGTTACCGTTCGCTCTTCATGGGTACCGTACCTCAGCAAGAACGTCAATCGGTGCAACTCCTTTTTCCTTGGTCTACGGCATGGAGGCAGTCTTGCCGATTGAAGTCCAGATACCCTCTCTCCGGATAATGAAGGATACAGATCTGAGCGAAGATGACTGGATCCAGACTCGACTTGATCAATTAAATCTAATTGACGAAAAGAGACTCACTGCTATTTGTCATGGTCAAACGTATCAAAAACGGATGATCAGGGCATTTAACAAGAAAGTCAGACTACAAGAGTATCAAGTCGGGGACCTGGTAATCAAGCGCATCATCCTTCCTCAGAGTGATCCCAGGGGAAAATGGACCCCCACATACGAAGGGCCGTTTGTGGTTAAACATGTGTTCTCAGGAGGAGCCATGATCCTAACCACTATGGATGGTGACGACCTTCCTCACCCCGCCAATGCAGACATAGTAAAAAGATACTACGCATGATAAAAGACCCGCTAGGTTGACATACCTAGGCAAAAATTAGGGCTTCCCGGCAAACCAAAAGGGTTCGGGCAAAATAAGGGATGAAATGAAAAAATTTGTACACCCGGCAAGTCGAAAACCTGAAAAGGCGGCTTGGGCAAAAATGGGTATCCCGGTGGACTGAAAACCCGAAAGGGCGGTCCAGACAAAAGTTAGGGATAAAGCGTAATACTATGTCTCATTGGATCACCTTGCATCCAGAATCCGGTATCAACATCAAGTTCAAACGGCATCGATCAATCAGCTTCATCGTCAACTGAGCAGCAAAGTGATGAGACGCTCGAAGATATAAAGGCGATAGCAGAGTTGGAACTCAGTGGGATTGTTCTTTTCACATAGCTATTTTGTTTTCCCTATGTAAAAATTTGTATAAACTCTGTTGTTCGGCGGCGTTCTCTTACTAGGACGTCAGCCTCTTGTACAAAAACGCCTATTTACAGGCAATTCAAAAATCAATACAAATTCACAGTTCAGACCAATTGCCAATTGCTTTTTCCTTTTTCCGTTTTGTTTTGCGAAGAACGTCCAATGTTCAATTTTTGATATACGCATTTGATAATAATTGCTAACTCATAAATATTTGCATACGAAACAAAGGATTAATTACAGGTAACATCAGAAACAGGGACAATGATGAGTTGTCTAAGCGATCTAATTGCTCTGTCCACCAAGGTACCAAGGTAAGTTCGGCTGAAGAATGCAACCAAGATACCTTAATTCCCTAGAGAGTGAGCCAAGATTCAAGAATTCTCTCCCAAGCAGTTAATCTCCAATCAGCCCTAACAAAGGAACAATATCTCCAGCAAGTCAGCGATACTCTCCCCAAGCAGAGTTAGCCTACTCAGTCAGCCTTATGGAAGTTGGATCATCCCCAGCAGATCTCAACATTCCTCAGCAGAGTATACAAACATTCTTAACAAGCATCCCCGACAGTATTGATCTAAGATTGTTTCCCGGTGGTATACCAGACATTCAGTGGAGCCACTTCCCCAGTATATCTCAAAAATTTCCTCAGGAGAGTCCAGTCAAATCTGAAAATTTTCCCTAGGAAAGTGGAACCTATCTCCCCAGCAGGAAGCTTATCCCCAGTAGATTCTGGAAGCTTCTCCCCTGCAGAACACGAACGCGTCCCCCGGCTTTATTCAAAGGTTATTTCCCCACCAGGATATAACTGGGTTATCCTCAGCCAATAACCACGGAAAGATCGTCCCCGGCGAAGTCTTCCCATCCCCAGTGGAGTTCATCCAATCTTCCAACAGAACAACAATGGTATCCCCAGCGGAGTTATCATCAACATCTCAGTAAAGTATCTCTCTTTCCCCATAGAGTTCACTCCCCGCAGAGTAATCTACTCACCAAGTTTATTCCCCAACGGAGTCATCTTCTCCTACCGGTATTCTTGCAACCATCACCCCAGCGGAAATAAAGCTCTACTCTTCAATAACAGCCCAGGAGTTAACTTCTCGGCACCTGTCAAGGATTTACTTTCCTAGACGAAACATACATTCATGAACATCACATCTTCATACATTATAGCATGCACATACGCATCATGAACATACAATCTCATTTATTTCAAGAACATCACGCATGTCATACATCATGACATTACATACAACTAACATTTTGTCTTTTCAGGACAAAGATCAATACAAAGATAATTGCTATCAACAGTCGTGATTCCTGATCCGATTCCTGTATCTTGCTAGGGTGTATCTGTTGACGACTACATTAACAGACTCGATTCTTGTATCTTGCCAGGGCACGTCTGAAGAGTTCGAAGATCCGATTCCTGTATCTTACCAGGGTGTATCTGTTGACGACTACATTACCAGACTCGATTCCTGTATCCTGCCAGGACACGTCTAAAGAGTTCGAAGATCTAATTCCTGTATCTTGCCAGGGTGTATCTATTGACGACTACATTACCAGACTCGATTCCTGTATCCTGCCAGGGCACGTCTGAAGAGTTCGAAGATCCGATTCCTGTATCTTGCCAGGGTGTATCTGCTGACGACTATATTCCAGACTCGATTTCTGTATCCTGCCAGGGCACGTCTGAAGAGTTCGAAGATCCGATTCCTGTATCTTGCCAGGGTGTATCTATTGACGACTAACATTTCCAGACTCGATTCCTGTATCCTGCCAGGGCACGTCTGAAGAGTTTGAAGATCCGATTCCTGTATCTTGCCAGGGTGTATCTATTGACGACTAACATTTCCAGACTCGATTCATGTATCCTTCAAGGGCACGTCTGAAGAGTTCGAAGATCTGATTCCTGTATCTTGCCAGGGTGTATCTGTTGACGACTAACATTACCAGACTCGATTCTTGTATCTTGCCAGGGCACGTCTGAAGAGTTCGAAGATCCGATTTCTGTATCTTGCCAGGGTGTATCTGTTGACGACTAACATTACCAGACTCGATTCCTGTATCCTGCCAGGGCACGTCTGAAGAGTTCGAAGATCCGATTCCTGTATCTTGCCAGGGTGTATCTGTTGACGACTGATTCCAGACTCGATTCCTGTATCCTGCCAGGGCACGTCTGAAGAGTTTAAAGATTTGATTCCTGTATCCAGCCAGGGCACATCTACATAAGGAATCTCTTACGCGATCGACACCTCCAGATGGCATCTATAAGCCCATCCTCCTATCCATCATCTCTCCAAATGGCATCTGTAAGCCCATTCCCGCTGTCACACTGCTGATACTCTACTATGTGAGTGCAAATTTCTGGGCACTCTAGTGTTCAATCATCTTCCACCCTCGGATTACGAAAGGCACACAAGCCAATCTACATCCTCAGGTCTAAGAAGATTGAACAGGGGCAACTGTTGTACCCCAAAATTTGCCCTCCCATAATCTTCAAAGTTTCACCTCAAATGGTTCAAGGTCTACTCAAGGGCTACACAGTCAACAATCCTCATAGGCCAGTCAAACTAGGGTTTTGGTTCTTGCAAGGAAGTTGAGGTTTTCAAGGGCTCAATCAAGTCACATATGCTCATACACATTGTCAAGCACCTACATGTCAAGTTTCAAGGCTCACAAGGTCAAGTTGCACAGTCAAAAGCCTTAATTGCTCAATAGTCAACTGCAAGGGCAAAATGGTCATTTGGCAGTCAAAAGTCAAAAATTTTGGTCAACATCTTATTTTGAAGCCACAAACATCATTTGATCAATTCTTGATCATGATTCTCAAAGTATGGTTCAAAAAGTCTCAAGATGCAAAAGTTTCTATTTTTGGACAGCTGAAAAGTCAACTGTAACTTGACCAAGGCATAACTTCCTCATGGTTCATCAGAAAAATCCCATCCAATGCTCATTTTGAAGGGGATGACATTTCCTACAACTCATATTCACATTCCAAGTCCAAGAAATGCTCTCACAAAAAGTTATCAATTTCAACATTATAGGTCATTTTCAAAAGTCAACAAAAAGGGACTTTAAGTCAAAGACCATAACTTGAGATTGGTAAATCAAAATGACATGGTACAAAAGACATTGGTTAGAGGACTTCAAGACCTTTACAAAATGTCCAAGAACATGTTCATAGCTTCGAAATCGAGCAAGATATGCATTGGAGAAGTTGGGAAATTTTTGTGAAATGGCCAAAATCAATTATCCTTGAAACTTCATTTTTGACAAAAGGGGCCCACTTTTTCCACTTGTTTCAGCTTGGCCATGCTTCCCACGTGTACCACAAATTATTTCAAGATTTAAAATTAATTTTTCCATTTTTATTTAATTTTATTTGATTTAATTCATTTTAAATCTTTTAAAATCAAATAAAAATCAAGAAAATTAATTAAAGGGTATATTTTGTGTTGAATAGCTTTGAATCACCATCATTTACATCCCAAATTCGTACAAGGCCTAAATCAAGCAAGAATTCAAATTTTGGCACAAAAATGGAAAGTGTTTCAATGGAGTTCATGGCCAATCTCAAACATGAATGCATAAGGTTAATGGCCTTAATTTTGATCAAAACTCTTTACATAACATGTATGCAAGCCATCACAAAGGGATTCACGACCTAGAGGGCCATACAAACTGAGAACCAAGTTGCAAAATTTTGACAAAAACTTGAAATTTGAAAACCCATTTGCAGCGCATTTCAAGCCTCCACTTCAATCCAAACACACTCCTGGCATCCCTAGGAAGCTTTTGCAATCAAAAATCAATCCAAACGTGCCCAGAATCTTAGAACTCATGCCAAACGGGACCTTCTGAAGCTTTTGGTACCATTCAATTGAACTATAGCATCCTATATCAAAAACTGCCATTGATGGACATTAGGTTTTCAGAAGCTCAAAATTAGGCGTTTCCTCATATGGAAAAATTAGGCTACCAAACTGGTACCATTGAATTCGTGACATCCAAACGAATTATTCCATGACCTCGCGCTCAATTTATGTTGCTTCCTCTCCTAATCGCTATTTTTCGCTATGTCACTTAGTGGGGGTTTAAAACCCCCGCTATCTCATTCATGTTACAGGTACAAACGGAGAAGAAGGCTGAGGTGTCCAGGCGTGAGTGGAAGGTTCAAATCCACGCGCGCAATTTTTTGTTTTTCAGCATTATTGGCTTTTGTTTTATATAATATTTGTTTTTCATATTATTAACAAATGCAACAAAGTGCCTCAGTGGTTGGGAACGTGTCATGCCATCTTTGGGACCTGGGTTCGATTCCCAGGTCCCCTTACAATTCCCATATTATTTTTCCATTGACTTTCCTGTGCAGCGCTCCAAAGAAGGTTCATCATAAGCCCTATAGATCCAACAAGCCAGGTGTCTTCCATGCAAATCCAAGGGCCCAGAAAGCAAGAACACCATGTGCCTGGTCAACAACATTCCACTCAATTCCCAGGGTCAAACGAGTTGGCTTCTTAATGGGCCAAGATTCAGCATCACACCCTCCTATTTGGCCCAAAACCCCCCATGGGTTTGCATTATTTTCTTTTTATATCTATTTGTTTTTTTTTTCTCTCTAAATTAACCATTAACACAATTAATCAATTAGCATTTTCATAAAAAACCAAAAAAATATAATTAATATTTTTATTATTATTATTTTTACTTTGTAAATAAACCATAATTGAATTAATTATAATTAGGCCATTTTAACTTTTTCCTTTTAATAATTAAAATAGATTTAGATTTAGGTTAACCTAGAATTTTATTTCTTTTTCTATTTTTTCATAAAAACATAAAAAAACAAAAAAAAATATTTTCTTTTAATTAAATTAAATTAATTAGTTATCATTTAGCTTCAATTTTATTTTATTTATAAAAAAGACCAAAAAAATTTATTTATTTTCTTAAAAGGGTCAACACCCTTAGACATTCCCGATTAATTTATGTGCGCGCATTTAATTTGTTCGATTATTATGTAATTGCTCCGTACATGTAATAGTAAATAGGACTTTTACTGTTTTCATTTACTTTCCGTATTCATTTACTAAAACGGGTCTTTGTAATTTTTGGCGATGTATAGACCCGCGCCTTGTAATAGCGTAGGATTTATGTTTCCGCAATTTACTTTCCGCACCCCCTTTAACTGTTAACTTGTATGAAAGAATGCATGCTAATTAAAAACAAGCGTAGCTCACCGTGCCATGATACAAGATAAAACATAACATGAAAATAACACACAAATTCACACACCACTCCTAGGGTACGCCTCACTGTTGCCTTGCCTTCGAAACGTGGTCGTCGAGTATAGGACGTTTTAGTAAGTCCTTATGTCCATGACATGATCCAGTTGCCTCGAAACGGTTGCCTCGGAATTAAAAAGGATCAATGGCATAAAGCTTCTAAGGTGTCCTACTGTTGCTCTGGTGACCACACTGTCCCTACAAACGAATTGACCCGAACACCTCCAACGATGGTGCTACCTACCTCTCAATGGTGGGATAACACTATCTAAAGGACTCTTACACAGCTTAATTCCTTAGAGTAGGTAGATTCTCCTATATACTTGCTCTTTTCAAAAACAAATCAAAACTCTTTTCACACCGACACTTTCAAAAAGCTTTCAAAATAATTTTTCAAACACTCTTGAGGACAGATACAAGAGTTATTTAGAAATCTTTAAACGAAACTTTTTCAAACCCACTCACAATTGAAAAGCAAACATTTTGAAAACATAAGAGCAAGTATCTAAGAGCCCATGGATAACCATGGATAGAAAGGGTGCTAACACCTTCCCTTTCTATAAATCTACCTCCCGAACCGAGAGACAATCTCATAAGGAATTTTGCTGTGCTTTTGTCCTGTCCATGTTGGAGAAAATAAAAGACGGTGGCGACTCTTTCTTCCGCGACATTTCGCAAAACCAGCGTTAAACAGTCAGTTCCAGATCCACCGATCACATCATGCACAGTAAATGTCATGATTCTTCAAAAAACCTATCAAAATCTTGTGAATCTATTTAAAATAAGTATTTCTCAAAGGGTTCGAAATACATATTTTAAAGGGGCATTTTGTTGGCTGAAGATTTTGATATTGTGATTCGAAATGAAATGATTGGGCTTTGTTTGAATAAAGCAAGTTTTATGGTTTGGAATGGAAGAGACTGTTTTTTCGAATGGAAATATTAAAGTTCAAGGTTTCGAATGATAGTTGTGGAGTGTAAGTCTAAATAATTTTCAAAATAATGATGAGATTATATTTGTGAAGGTTGTTTTCGAAAATAACCTTTGAAACGAATTCGAAACGAAGGTTCCAAGGCGTTTGAAATTCAAACGTGAGCGGGATATTGGAAATTCAAATACATAAGCGTTGGAGCGTTCGAGGACGCGTGGAGGCTAGAGGGAAGTAATGCTTTGCATGCTTCGAACGTCACAGATTCTGATAGCAAGACTGTTATGGTCGAATTAGTATAAATAGAGGTCTTAGTGTTAGGATTTCGGTGTGTCATATCTGTTGTACAAATTCAGTAAACATTCAAAATACCGCATGGATAGGGAAACGAATGCTTGAAAGATGTACGTATGATAACACCAACATTTACAATTCAATGAAAACTCTTTATATTTTCCAGTTTTGTCTTTCATTTCCATTTCATTTGTGCTTCAAACATTTTTACGTTCATGCCTTTACATTAAAGCTTTTACATTCAGAGTCATTTATTTCTTTCTGCATTTAAACGCTTTTCTTATGTTCGAATCCTTTAAACATTCAGCAACTTTTACATTCACTCACTTAATCCTGCCATTTACCCAATCTTAAGTCTTTTTACTTTTTTAATGAACATTCCTTATATCATATAGAAATTATCCATCGAATCATTTAGTGTAGTAATCGAAGTGGATTGGATGTCTTTGAAACACTTTAATTAGAAGTCCTAAATATGAATACCAGTTTTACAATTAGATTTAGCCAAACAACTATGTCCCATAGGATCAATCTAGTCGATCCTGCAAGTTACCATAGAAATTGAATAACAGTAATTAAGTTTATTCGATAGTTTGGAAGACTAGCGGTTGTTTACCAGAAATCACTGTAAACAGACCAAGTCAGATCATCAGCAATAATAACCACGATAAGAAAAACAGAATCATCAGTAAACCTCAAATCTTTGATGGTGAGAACTTCGATTGCTGGAAATCAAAAATCAAAAATTTCTTTCTAGCTTATGACGTTAATCTCTGGGATATGGTGACTGATGGATACATTCATCCAGTTGACGAAAGTGGTCAGAAGATCAATAGAAAGAGAATGATAGATCAACAAAAGAAATAATTCTAAAATCATCACAAAGCCATAACAATCTTATTGAGTGCTATCTCGTACACTGAGTATGAGAAGATCACGAATATAGTATCAGCTAAAAACATGTTTGACTCTTTGAGAATAACGCACGAATGCAACATACAAGTCAAAGAAGGCAAAGCTCTTACACTCATTCATAAGTATGAGGCCTTTAAAATGGAAGAATATGAAACAATTGAAACAATGTTCTCAAGGTTTCATTTAGTCAGATGATTAAAAATCAACTATATTGGGCAAAAAGACAACTTTGACCAATTTATAATCAAACTTTGATCAACGTCAATATTTTGAAGTCACATTCATCTTTTTATCAAGGGTTGATCATGATTCATCAAGAAAACTCAAGATTCATCAAAAATCAAAAGTTACTAAATTAGGGTTTTCTTAAGGAGAAGTCAATTGAACTTTGACCAAGCATAACTTTTACATACTTCATCAGAAATTTCTCAACCATAGCTCATTTTGAAGGAAATTCAATTCTATAAAACTTTGTTTTTCTAAGCTCAAGGCCAAAAAATGCTTCATTTGAGAGATATGGGCCAAAACATTACAGGTCATTTTAAAAGTCAACAAAAAGACACTTTTTATCAAAGCAATTTACATCAAGTTAAATTCTTCAAATGAAAAAAATGAATAACATGAATATTATAGGGGACATCTTAAGGAAATTTTGAGAAAATGCATGAAATCCAAATTGAGAAAAATTGAATTTTTGGGCTAATGGGCTTATCTTTTAAGGTCCAACGTGTTCTTGACCTCAGAATGAACCTCTAAGTCCATTCATGCATCATTTTAATTTTAATTTCATTTATTTTGATTTTTATTCATTTAAATTCAAAATTAAATCAAATAAATATTAAGTGAAGGTATAAGGCATAAAAGGCTTGTAATCTGATTTATTTGGAGGCCCAAGAGCATGTTATAAACCGTGAGGAATTATTTGTGAATCAAATCTTCATGGTTTTGCAAGATTTCAATCTATTTTCAAATAAAATAAAAAGATATGTTTTACATAATGTTCAGGCCCATATCTTAACCTAATCTCTTCTTCTATATATTATCATCATATTTAGACAAAAAGAGGACATAAAAGCTACACAAGAAACAAGGGGTTTGAGGTTGAAATTTGAAAGGAAGAGGGTGAATTTGAAATCCATCATCCAACCATCCTCAAGGCCAGGCGATCATTCAAATCGATTCCTAAGGTATCATATATTATGTTTTGATCATTCTTGATGATCAAAAGTGCCTAAAACGAGCATTCCATACATTGTCGGTTTGCATGTTTCATGAAATTCATATTTTAATATTCATGATGTTTTGATGTAAAATAACGATTTCATCATGTTCCTGAGATAAAATAGTGTAGGTTTGATCCCTTGCATGAGGCCCATAACGCCACAATGGTCCATCACCATTATTGAGCCAATTTGCATTATTTTCATTTTATCTCCTTGTACAAGTCGAATTAGCCAAAAATAACGCCACCATTGGATTCGCAAGGGTCGATTTAGGGGGCAGGGTCCTTCTTGATCTCTAACGCGCTTTAATTTTGCAGGGTGAAAAATAGCTTCACTGGAGAAGACGACCAAATATAGGGCTTTGGCGCCTCTCCGGTCCACCTGGTTTATTATGTATTTATTTGTTTCATTTGCATAACAGATTGGAAGTGCAACACCCCACTTTACCGTATAAATAATTATAACATAATATATGAAAATATATCATAGTATACACGTAGGATGTCACATCTTCAAAAATATATAACATTTCAAATCAATTTATTACTTCATTTCTCATAACAGAATCATTTACAGAGCAGAAATATCCAATTATTCATTTTCATAGCACCACGACTTTAATAACAACATTCTCCACAAAATTTGTGGTTCAACAGAAGCATGAATTAAGATACGTAACAATAAAACAATACAAAACCATATCAAGTTTCCAAATCATGTGTTACGTATCAGAGCAAGACCCTCTCTATCCAAAGGAAACACACGAAAGACTCCAAGTTATCCTCACGCTTCGACGAACTATTATCGGTCACCTGTGCGTTACCCACGTGGAGGCAACATTCAAACAGAAAGGGTGAGTAATCACAATTCATTACAAAAGATATAAGGAAAATATATAGTAGCTATAAACAAAACCAATCATGAAATTTGTATATCATTATTTACCAAGTATTATACTCACACCTTTGTATCATAATAACATATGCACATCTTCATCGTAAATCATCGAAAACACATTCTTAATTCATACAGCACAACATCAAATCAAGGTAGTACAATGTAATGCAACAGACAACAACTAAATGAATGAGGTACCAATAGGGCATAAGCCCTCAACATAGTTCAAATTGGACAACACCAGAGCACAATCCCTTAACACAACGCCATTCCAGGCCAACAACAGAGCATAAGCCCTCACCAATGAATCCATGCAACAACATAATTATACAACTGCAATTGATAAGCCTTCAACATTTTGTCAATTTAGGCCACCCACATCATTATCACCATAACATCATATCATCATCACAACATCATTATAATCATATCAACATGACATCATATCACCATAAAAAACAATCATATCATCATGACAACATCATTATCATCAACTTATCATCATAGTATCCAAGCATCATCATAACATACAACTCATCATCATGTCCTCAAATTATATAAGGTATCATCATTATTATCTTCTAATCATAATTTATAAACCATTATTATCATAATCCAACACGGGGAATCTAACTTCATTCTAATCTATATATTGGGGATATACTTCATATTCTTCATTTTATGACCCCTAAATAAAGTTCATCACATTAGCTATCCAACACTTTGAATGAAACATCAAACCGAGTTCTAAAACTAAAGTTACGACTCTTCTAAGAAAGTCCAACTCAAGGTTTCAATTCTAGACACCATCGCCCGATGAAGACTCTTGATCGCCCGACGAAACTCCCTTCGCTCCTACATCGACCAGGGAAGGTGCGAGAGAAGCACTCCAGTAGCCATCCTCTTTTGTGCCTTCTAACACCTCCTACTTTTTCCTGGCGGCGGCCTAGAGAAGTCCATCGCCCGGAGACTCCTCCTTCATCGCCCGACGATGCACACTAGAAAACAATTACCTATTGAGATCCTGCACATGTTCAGTCCCAAATGCTCTTGTGATCTTATACCAAAACAGTCTCAATCCTCATAGTTTTCAACATAGAATCACTATAAAACAACTACATAATATTATAAGCATTATATACACGAACTTATGGCAATTCAACATAGTACTTTGATCAATTTCAACACGAGTTCTTCACAATAAAACATATCACAAAAACCATCATAAAATCACCACAATAGCATGTATTATATTTGCACACTCACATCACCAAAATTTCATCGTGAATCACATCATTCATGTCACAACAATATCATCAACAAATAAGCACGACAAAACATCATTATCAACATCATGTTTATTATTAAAATAACACATCATGGTATTGGAATATGTAATAAATAAATCTTATAAACATTTAGATATTAGAATCATGCATCAAAACACTCATATAATTCAATCATAATATAGTATATCACATTAGCTCTCCAGCGCTTCAAACGTGTCAAACGGACTCCTGAAACTCAAGTTACGATGTTTTGAAGATTTATGCTGCATCACTTCTGCCATCCGTCGCTCAAAGCAGCCTTTTCATCGCCCGGTGACGCTTGAGTCGCCTTTGCGTCGCCTCTGCATCACCCGGCGACACTAACTGGACATCACTTCTTATCTCTGCGATTTTCCATGGTTGGAGGCCTTCCGGACCTCCGAATTCAATATCGTAAAAAGTCCCTGTTTCAGAATTCGAAATCCTAAGATTATAAAATATTTTTAACATCCTATAACAATTATTTAAAGGTCTTAACATCACACAATTATTAAGGATTCATTCATTCATTCATTTAACACATGGTTTTCCCCAATTTCATCAATCCTTATCAAAATCAACACCCAAAACACAACCTACCAACTCTTTAATCCGATATCAATCATAATAAACGTAATTAAACCCCTTACCTTAGAAATTGTTGCTAGCAATTGAATCCTCTTCGTGCTCTACCGAAACTCCTATGCTACTTCTTGCTTCTTTGTGCCCTAGTTTTGCATCTGCCTCTTTCTCCTAAAACCTATCATACAAAATGAGCAATCAAAATTCTCAAACCTTCCTTATACCAAACTTAACTATTGTACCCCTAATATTGGTCTTCCCATCATGTCCTCACTTATTTCAAATTACTTTACCATTTAGCCCTTCTTATTTCTACAACATAATTTCCTTTATAATAATAATTCTAAATATTATTATTAAATCCAATAAATCCCAAATAATTATTTAAATTCTAAATAATTATAAACTAATCAAATACTCCTCATATATTATTATTCCAACACTACCCCACAACATACCATCACCAAACACCGTGATGTATCATATAAATTATAATAATTCCCAAATAATCACAAATAGCTAATTAAATAATTGATTATGATTTTTGGGGTGTTACAGGAAGTGTAGAGTAGTTGGTTAAAGTGAAGGCATATAATGTCAAGGGCATGAGTTCGATTCCTGCGTTTCACAATGTTTTTTTTTTGTTTTTTTCAAACTAACGCAGGTTTAACATATATTATGCAACGCCTATTCTCAAACACCAACAGATGCTTGGCCTAGTGACAAGCGATGCAGTGAGTAGCCAGGAGGGTGTGGGTTCAACACCCACCCCATGCAATTTTTCCTTATTTTTGTTTTAACCTAATTTATTTATTTTTCTTTTCCAACCCTAATTATTTTTTTAATTATTCATTAAACTAACCTAATTTTTTAACATTAATAAATTAAGATTAAGGTTTTAGTTAGTTTTTTTTTACTAAATTAACTAATCAACCTTTTTTTAATATTAAAATCAATTAGAATTTAGGTTTTATTACTATTATCACTTAAATAATTTTCCATAAAAAACAAACATTAACACTTAGAATATTAGGTTATTTTCAAACTTTTCTCAAAGCATTTTCTTACTTCTTTTCCTTCATTTACTTAAATTTATAGATCAAGTGTATAGGTCGCACTTTCTATTGTAATAGCGTAGATTTACTTTCCTCATTTTTTCCTATTATATAACTGCTCACAGGATGTAATGGCTTAGGTTTAATTTTCTGCACTTTACATTTTGCACATTATATTTTTCAACTGCTAGTAACTAGGGTTTGTATGGAAAGACTAAAAACAATCTAGAAAACCCTAATCCTCAAGATAAATAACTGAAAACAAACACTCTTCACACTTGCACCTCTAGGACAACCTCTCTTGCTGCCTTACGAAATATTGGTCACGTCCCTCGAAAGTGGGGATACTTTAGCAAAAGACCCTCACTCAAATCACCATGTCTCTTTCGAATAAAGATCATAATCCCTCGATGACCCTTCGAGCTGCCTACAAAATGATGTAGTCCCTTCGAGTTTTCTATAAAATGATGATAGTCCCTTCGATACAATTTCTAAAGTACCCTTACATGTTACTTTCGATGACCATATGATGACCCTACGCCTACCCCTTCACATCCAATAGATAGGGCTATCTACCAACTAATGGTATGGATAGTAATATCTCTAAAGGAGAAGGAAAAGAATAAGAAAGACTTTAATAGGTAAGAAACTCTTAATTTCTTGCTCATAACTTTTCTCAAAACTTTTTTTCACACTATACTTTCAAAAAAATATTTTCAAAAATAACACTTTGTATACATTCTTGAGGACTGATACAAAAATTATTACAAAGTCAATCTTACATTGGGGATTTCAAAATACTTTCAAAACAAATCACACACACAAAGCAAGTTTTCAAAAGTGAGCTAAGTAATTAAGAGCCCATAGATAACTATGGATGAAAAGGGTGCTAACACCTTCCCTTTTCATATCTTACCCCCCTGAACTCAAAATCTATCAAAGGTCTTTCCTGTTCTTTTCACCTTTCCTAAATATTGGATAAAAGAAAAGTCATTGGCGACTCTAGCTATCCGCATATTTGGATAAAACGAAAAAAAGTCAGTTCTCACAGTGTATTATAGAAGGGGTCTAACAAAGAGATCTCGACTAGATATCGAGGAGGGAGGAAATCTAACACAACGATTTCGACCAAAGATAAGGAGGGAAGAAATCTAACACAGAGATTTCGACCAAAGGTAACAAAAAAAAAGAGACCTAACAAAGTGGACTTAATTAAAGACATCAAAGAGGGAAGAGATCTAACAAAGTGACCTCGACCAGAGATATTAAGGAAGGAAGAAATCTAACATAGTGATTTCAACCAAAGATATCAAAGTTGGAAGAGATCTAACAAAGTGATCTCGACCAAATATCAAAGAAGGAAGAAATATAACACATCGACTTCAACCAACGATATCAAATAAAGAAGAGACCTAACACATCAGACTGAACCGAAAATATCAAAGATGGAAGAGATCTAACAAAGTGATCTCGACCAGATATCAAGTAAGGAAGAAATCTAACATAGCGACTTGAACCAAAGATATTAAAGAAGGACGAGACCTAACAAAAGATAGACTCTCTGAGAAAGAACACTGGTTAAAGGCGAACTGGGGATAAAATATATGTGTTTGGTCAAAGTTAAACACATATAAGAAAGAGACCGACGGAAGTAGATTCTTAACAAAGGATGCCTTCATGAAGGTGAATCAATAAGGAGGCTAAGCCAAAGGTAGCTCCTAAGAAATTAACTCCGATCAAAGGAGAACTCCACAATGAAAAGAAGACTAGCCGAAGGTAGACTTTTAACAAATATAATAGAGATATATGTCAGGCCAGAGTTAGACATATACAAGAAAGAGACCGGCCAAAGAAGGCTATAACAAAGGAACGCCAATCAAATGCAAACTTACTAGGGATACAAATAGATATTAATTCTGAATAGAACACCGATTGAAGGAGAACTTAAAAAGAAAAAGACCAACCGAAGGGGACTCCTTAACAAATGATACTAACTAAAGATGGATTTAAAGGGGAAAGAACACCAATCAAGGGCGACCTTACAATGAAAAGAGACCAACTGAATGGGACTCTTAACAAAAGGTACTAGTCAAAGGTGGATTTAAAGGGGAAAGAACGCTGATCAAGGGAGAACTTACAATGAAATGAGACCAACCGATGTGCACTCTTAACAAAACATACCAGCCGAAGGTGGATTTAAAGGGGATAAAAATATGCATGTCTGGTCACAGTTAGACACACAAAATCGAAATTGGGCATCAAGAGAAAAATGTTTGGAGTTGATAGCGAACACAAGAAAGAGACTAATCAAAGAAATCCCCAACAAGAAAGGATGCATTCGCCTAACCAAGGATACCATACAACTGAACTTTGAAGAGACACTAAAAGACTCTTAATAGAGAAGGTTAGTTAAGTTAACAGAAGGAGAACCCGACTAGCGTGAATACCAAAAGGAAGGAACTGATCAATCATAGAAAACCACTCAGCTCTCCTGACTACATCAACATTGATCAACAATACCTTATGTACTTCATCGTCACCAAAACCAAAGTTCATCTTCCTCACATTTTGTTCAACCATCTGAAGACTAGTCAGTGTAAAATGTTTATAAAATTCGTCTTCATCAATAATTTACTATAATAATAATGATAATAATAATAAATCAGTACCTTTTATATTACTAAACCCCCATAATTTAAAGAATTTTTATCTTTTTATTAGGTGCTTTTCTATTTGTTTTTTTATTGTCTTGTTGTTGTTGTTAATGTTGTTGTACTTGTTGTTCTTGTTCTTCTTCTTGTTGTTTTTATTGTTCTTGTTCTTATTCTTGTTCTTGTTCTTGTTGTTATTGTTGTTGTTCTTGTTGTTATTGTTGTATCGTCATCGTCGATGTCGCCATCATCGTCGATGTCGCCATCACCGTCGTTGCCGCCAGCATCGTTATTATCATCATTATCATCGTCCACAACATATTAAAAGTTAAAGTAAGATGCAATGCAACTAACTCAAGAAATACGTGTCCATTAACCTTAAGAGTAGGATCATACCGTAATAAAATATAAATGTACTTGATATAAAAAATAAAATTAAATCTCATTATAATTGTAGAGGCAAAATATTGCACATCATCAAAATACTCAAAATAGTTTTTTTTTTACATTATTTTGCCTTAGTTACTCACATCCTAAAGTCAAAATTAAATTCCAAAATCATAGTTATATTTTAGCAAACAAATAAAAATTTAAATAAAGTGGCCCGTGTGCTATTCCAGTTTTTCCACTATCTCAATGACATACAAGCTATAGGAGTACTATGAGATCCTGGCACAGTTAAAATAGAAAAGTTTTCACTAAACACTGCATCATATGTTGTACGAGCTGGATATATAGTGGGGTTGGTTCCATGCTTCAACAAAAATATACGGATGCATTAATTAAATGGTAAAAATATTATCTACCAGATTTTTGATGAAAGTAAGACCATATCCTAATAACAAAAATGTATATATAAGAAATAAAATAAAATCTCAAGATAATTGGAAGAAATCTATTTGTTGAGACAAAATATTGCATATTATCAATAATACTGTAATTTTTAATGATTTACTCACAAAAATATACGGATGAATTAATTAAATGGTGAAAATAGGAAAGTCCCTATGGGGACGTGTCTGATAGAGAAAATAGGAAAGTCCAAAGATTTTTAAAACTTATTTTGTGAACAACTAGAGAAAGAATTCAAGAGACTCACATGGTGGTATTAAAGACTCCGGCATGTTTAATGAGCTCGTGTTCCCCTTATTTCTTAAATATAAATAAAAGATTAAAATATAAATAATTTAAATTTAAATGAAATATACAATTTGAATTTTTTGTTTATTTTTGAAGTAGAATAAATATATTTAAAAAATCATAAAAAAACAAAATAATTTACTCACAATTAATGGTATAAGAAATCTTCGCTAAATGATTCTCCTTAGAGATCTCACACAAGTGCTTAATCAAAACAACAATAAATGATGCAAGAGGAAGAAGATGAAAAGATTTCGATTGAAAAACTCAAAAGACGATTCAAAATAAATTTAAAAACTCTTAAGGTCAATCTTCAGAGCCGTCCCTAACATTTGAAGGCCGTACTCCAACACATTTTTCTTTGTAAAATAATAATTTTAAATAGTAAAATAATATATTTTGTAAAACAAGTTTATTTATCGCTACACTAACTAACTTACACTGTATATTAAGTTGAAGAATTAATATTTCTATATTCATTTCAATTTTATGCTTTATAAAAATGATTTTAAGGGCTTTGGTTTTTGCAGGCGACTATAGGTCTACTTACCTTGGTCAAAGACTGACCCTGACAAGATTTAATTTAAAAATTATAATTATATTTTAGCAATATGAATGTTTATATATTCATTGTGTTTTTTGTTTGTCGGTGTTAGAATTATATTCATTGTGTTTTTTATTTGTCGGTGTTAGAATCTATTGACTATATCATTTTACACTGTCGCCTTTCTGTTTTGATTTGGAATGAGATCGCAGAGTGAGTTGACATAAAGGATCATAAGGAGGGTTGCTTTAAGAGTAGTTTTTTTTTATGTTGGCTTCGTTTTCATAAGGCCAAGAAGGTGAAGGTTGGAAAACAAGGTTGCATTTGATTAATGGTTCGGTGGAATATATGGCTATTAAGAAATGACATTATTTTCAAGAATGTTGGTTGGAGCGTTTTTGAACATTATTTGAAAGATCAAAATTTCAATTTGAAAAATAATCTTTCATCGAAAATACTACACATTTCAATTATAACTTTTATGAGTTTGACAAATACCCTTCGTCATCTCCTACAACCAATTGATTGAATCATGTTATCATATTGAATTAATTTTGATAAAATTCATGTGGCATTTAACATTGTCAAATAACATACGTGTCTACCATACAATTTTTAACTTTTTGTTTGCAATGAAAAGTTTAACCAAACAATTTTAATAAATAACATCTCAATATTACAAAATGAAATATTTAAATATATTATCTAACAAATAATATATATTTTTTAACATCTAAGAGCTATTCCAACCAATTTAATTAAAATAATATTTTCACTCAAAGGAAAAAACATCCTACCATTTAATATGATTTTAAGATTAGGCAAAAAAATTAATTAGACACGAGAACAATTTCTTCTTTAATTTAGTTATAAAACAAAAATAAATTTCCAATTCTAATTTAAAAAAGTGGTTGATTTACAAATATCAACAATTTATTTTCAATAATACATAAATATAAATAAATATTATTAAAAAAATTTAAATGGGAAGTTACACCAATTTAACTTAACTAACAATACGGCTTGAGATATCTTAACACCAAAATTCCCAAAATATTTAATCTTCCTATATTTTCTCATCTATAAAGCAAAAATTCATCAACTAAATATTATAAAATTCAAAAGAACTCGTCAAACTGTAAGTTATAAACTCCAAACCTATGATCTCTCCTTCATGCAATTCTACCTAGTAATTCAAAATCATCACAAATATCAAAGAATGTAATATTCTACTATAGATTTCAAATCAGAGAGAGCGTGAGAAGGTTTTCTCTTCATTCTATTTAAAGCAACTTAACTCATGCATTTTTTTCTCCTTATTCTACTTCTTTAATATGATATTTTTATTGATAATAGACTCCCCTCACACAACAAATCTAAAATAACTAATTATATAGTTCAACCGATTTGCCGAAAACAATTTTAAAAAATTCTTTAAACAAATTATTAAAACACTACAAAAAAAAAGCTCTTCTCAACAATGTTAATTTATGACATAATTATTATGTGGCAAAAAAAGGACAATTCCGATGTGATAATCAAGTCACTAATATTTTTAGTATTAAAATAATGAACATAACATTAACAAGGTGGGAGTGAGATTTTTTTAAAAATATTTGCGACGTGAGAATCACGTCACAACTTTAACATTTAAATAAAAATAAAAAAGGTTGTAACATTCACATGGGGAAAGTTTGAAATTTTCAAAATTTTAGTTGTGACGTGGGAATCACGTCGAAACCTTTTTAGAGGGAATATAGTCTAACTTGAAATTGATTGGGTGCAGGATGAGAGAATAAAGTTTTGACAATTGGTGTTTTGGGATGTGAATATCACATGACAAGGTAGAGACGTAATATTCATGTCACTATGTGGCTTATATAAATCCCCTTTTCGCTTCCCAGAACCACTAGTTATGGTTTTTCTTTCATCCTATCACAATTTATATTTCATAATTTTGCATAATAGACTTATATAGATAATTGTCTTACATAATTTATCTTCAATTCATTTTTATAATTTTGTTTAATATTTATTATGTTTTCTAATATAAATTTATGTTTGATTTGTTTTGTCAAGATATTGAAGAAAAAAAGATTGAAGAATATTGAAGAACTTAGGAAAAAGATTGAAGAAGAAGATTAATTGAAGGAGATTAATTATTGTAAATTTATATATATATATATATATATATATATATATATATATATATATATATATATATATATATATATATATATATATATATATATATATATATATATATATATATATATATATATATATATATATATATATATATATATATATATATATATATATATATATATATATATATATATATATATATATATATATATATATATATATATATATATATATATATATATAAAGTTTTTTTAGTTTATTAATTTATATATTCATATTAGTTAATTAATTTAATTTATGAATTTATATTTTGTTTCATAAATTATTTTTCAAAATCACGTCACAAGTTAGTGACGTGAAAATCACGTCGCAATAAAAGTAGCTTTTCTAACTAACATTCTGATATGCCTGCTTCTGTTGCAACGTTGTACATATTTATGCAAAAAATGTCGATATGATTTTCACGTCACAACTTTGTAACATGAAAATCCCGTCGCAACTAAGTTGTTACACACTCCTCTGTGACGACGTTATAAGTCATGTCACAAAAAACATGTTGTGATGTGATTTTAAAGGTTGTGACGTGATAATAATGTCACAAATAGATTTATTTTTTGTCGTGAAATTAGTCGACAAATTTAGTGTTACATGAGAAGAAATCAGTTTACACCGTAAAATTCAACTACAATTATTACAATTGTATGAAAATGGGTAATTTACATATGTTACAATTATTAAAGTATATGCATTAATTTGTATATAAATATAATGCTGATATGTTTTATCGATCAAAATTCATTTTACAAGAAAAATATTTATAATCACGTAAACAGTTTGTGAGTTTAATTATTTTCGAGATTAATTATTTTCGGTTTGTACTAGTTTTTATAACAATATAGAGATAGTAGATGTATAGTAGTAAGTTACATATAATTTTTAAATTAAAAACATCAATTTTGAAATACGATACAAACTGAGTAATAGAACCGAAAATTCCATTAAAACAAGAACTTGACCCAGGTTAAGCAATTTGTATTTCAAACTGTTAAATTGTAATCCAATGTGTCGAAACTATGTGTCGAAAAGATTTGATTTGTTTTAGATTTAAATAGATTTAATTTAAGTCTAGAATAAATTAGATTTGATTTAGTAACAAAAAGATATTTTGGACTTTGGGCTTAGGGTGTAAGCTCAGTTATAAATAGAGGGAGTAACCCCTATTTTTGTAATCAAGTCAAACAAGTCATTCACAGTATTTTGCAGTTGCAAAGTGAATAATAAAGTTTTCACAGTTTGTGAGCAGGGAGAAACTCTGCAGAAATTATTTGTCTTGTCTTCTTTTCTTTGTTTGTCTCATAATTAAATTGTCATTGTGGTAGAAATTCATCATAGAGTTTTGGTGGATTTCCAACATCTGGTATCAAGAGCTTTGTTTCGATTCAAGGGAAGTGTCAATCAAGAACAATTGAAGAATTCACGATGACAAGTTATGGGAATGCAAATTATCCAGCAACCCTACCAATTCTGAAAGTTGACAACTATGAGAATTGGTGCAAACAGATGAAAGTCTTATTCAGGTGTCAAGGTGTTGTACCCCAAAATTTGCCCTCTCATGTTTCCCAAAGTCTTCCCCCTGCATGATTGATCACAAACTCTTGTCTAAGGAAAAGGAAAAATTTTGAGTGGTGCCTTAAGTACATTTCGATTGGCATTCTGAAAGACTCTTCGATTGGTGTTCTGAAGGAGCCTTTCGATTGGCATTTTGTCAAAGCATTTCGATTGGCATCATGGACAAGCATTTCGATTGGCATTCTGAAAGACCCTTCGATTGGTGTTCTGAAGGAGCCTTTCGATTGGCATTTTGTCAAAACATTTCGATTGGCATTATGGACAAGCATTTCGATTGGTATTCTGAAGGAGCCTTTCGATTGGCATTTTGTCAAGCTCTTCGATTGGCATTATGGACAAGTACTTCGATTGGCATTATAACAGTGTCCTTCGATTGGAATTCCAAAAAGGTCCATTCGAAGAAGCATTCAAAGGGTCCATTCGAAGAAGCTTTCGAAAGGCATTCGAAGGAGGCCATCAGCCCATTTGAAGGGGAGCATTCGAAGGAGGCCATCAGCCCATTCGAAAGGGAGCATTCGAAGGCCAGTTATTTATCATTCAAAATTCAAAAAGGGACAAGATCCCATGTGTTTAGCCAACGTTACAAACTCTCATTCATGGCTTTCAAACACATAATTAACGTTACAAATCCTCATTCATGGCTGTCAAACACATAATCAAAGTCATTTAAACCTTTTTCTTCCTGTCCCCTCCACCCCCTCTATATAAAGAAATCACAAATGTTTCAAAGGGACAGGAAAATATACAAAAAAATATACAGAAAAATAGAGAACTTGGAGATACGCTGCCAAAAGTCATCAGCACTTCCAGGAAGCCATACCCAATCCTTGCACCAGCCAAAGCTGCCACCCAGCGAACACCTCTACCCTCAGAACTACAGATCGAAGCACCTCTGTTGGTAAAAAAGAATCTAATCTCAAACTCATTTTTAAATTCATTTTGATTGCATATTCATATTATTACTGTTGTTTGTGAATGATTTAATGTGCTACATATAAGCTACAGCGCAGAGATGAGATTGTGCCATTGCTTGGGCACAATCTAAGTTTCTCCTTCGAATTCCAGGATAAAACAAATCCAGACCCAGATTCAGCAGGTGCGAATAAGAGGGAGATTCGAACCAGGGGGTAAAATCCCCCCTGGACCTTTAACATGTGTTTCGTTTTGCAGGAACTACATCATCAGATTCCTATTCAGAGTTTCGAAGCTCAGCAGTTTAGCTTCAAACTGGACCCAGTACTTCCAGATCGAAGGATGATATGTCCAGATCGAACACCCTCAGAGTGCAGCCCCTCATGCACCTTCGATCCAGCCTCTTCACTGGGTCGAAAGACAGCCTGCACCTCTTTCGACCCAGACTTCCAGAATTATATTTTTTTGTTTTGCTGCCTGGCCCATTTGTACTTTGTTTACTTTGTTTTTGTTTATTCCTTTTAGTTTGTTTTTTTTAATCAACATAAAAATCATAAAAATAAATAACTTAGAATTAGGATTTAATTTAGTTAACTATTTTAACTTATTTTCTTCAATTTTAAAATCAGTAGACTTAGGATTTATTTAAATTCAATCCTTTTCATAAACCAAAAAATGCAAAAAATATTAGGTTTGTTTTAGAGTTAATTTTAATCAGTATTTTTAATTAATTAAATTTGACTTAATTGAACATTTAGCATTTTCCCAAAAAAAAAAAAGTTCTTATTCTTAGGATTTTTCAGATTCACGCGCGTGTATTTTATTGTAACTGCTTACTGGGATGTAATAGCTTAAACTAAGACTTTTACACTTTACTACTTTTATTTCCCCAATTTTTGGACATGTAAATAACCCCCCTCCCCGAAGCTTTGTAATGGCGTAGGATTTACAATTTCCGCACTTTAAATTTCTGTACATATATTTAACTGTTTAGATGTATGCTAACTAGGCTATGCATGACAAGATTAAACTCCTAACTTAAAATCAACAGTAGCTCACCATGACATGCAAGGATAATATAACTGAAAATTGACACACTTGCACATGCCACTCCTAAGGTACACCTCACTTGGTTGCCTCGAGCGTGGTCATTAAGTATAGGATGTTTTAGAGGTCGTCCTTTTATCCCAAGATCATAAGTTGACTCGAAATGGTTGCCTCGATAAAAATGATCTAAGACATTAGGATTACCACTAAAGCGTCCTAACGTTGCTTTAGTGACCACACGTCCCTAAAATCGAATTGACCCGAAAAACTCCAACGACGGTGCTACCTACTCCTCAATAGTGGGATAACACTGTCTAAAGGACAGTTGCACAGTTTAATTCCTTTTTGAGTAGGTAGATGTTCTTAAGTACTTGCTCTCTTTTAAACAAAACAAAACTTTTTGCACTTACACTCTTTTCAAAACAACAAACTCTTTTCAAAACCCACAATCACAAAGAAAAGCAAACTTTTGAAAACATAGTGAGCAAGTACCTAAGAGCCCGTGGATAACCACGGATAGAAAGGGTGCTAATACCTTCCCTTTCTATAATCTACCTCCCGAACCCGAGAAACAATCTCGAAAAGGAATTTTTTTTCTGTACTTTTGTCCTTTCCTTGTTGGATAAAATAAAAGACGGTGGCGACTCTTGCTTATCGCGACACTTTGCAAAAACAAACGCAAACGCGAACCAGCATTCCAAAACAGTCAGTTCTCGTTCCCACCGATCACAGAACTCGCGACTCTGCTTGGGAAGAGTCTTGCTGATTTGTTCATGGTTGTAAGTCTCAGTGGGGAGAGCTACCATTACTGTTTTTATTCTGCGGGGAGTGAAGGTATCTTAGCCATATTCTTCAGCTGAATATACCTCGGTACCTTAGTGGACAGAGCAACTAGACAGCTCGGACAAATCTTATTGCCCCTGTTTCTAATATCACCTGTAATTAGTCCTTTGTTTCGCATGTAAAAATTTATGAGCAACAATTAATGTCAAATGCATATATCAAAAATGAACATTGGACGTTCTTTGCAAAACAAAACAGATAAAGGGAAAACAGTTTGAAATTTGTCTGAAAATGAATTTGTATTGATTTTTGAAGTTTGGCCTGTAAATAGGCGTTTTGTACAAGAGGCTGACGTCCTAGTAAGAGAACACCGCCGAACAAATAGAATTTATACACTTTGTGAAAAGAAAACAAAACAGCAATGTGAATAGTCCCACTGGGTTCCAGCTCTGCTATTGGCTTTATATCTTCAAACATCTCATCACTTTGCTGCTTAGTTGAAGATGAATTTGATTGACTGGTGTCGTCCGAGCCGGATAGTTGATACCGAAGTCCGGATGCGAGGTGCTTCAATGAGACATAGTGTTACGCTTTAATCCCTAACTTTTTCCTGGACCGCCCTTTCGGGTTTTCAGTCCACCGGGATACCCATTTTTTCCCAAGCCGCCTTTTAAGATTTTCGACTTGCAGGGTCTACAGTTTTTTTATTTTCATCCCTTAAAAATCATCAGCAGAACATCTCCAGCGAGGATTCCGTAAGCCTTTAGAGGGAGGATGACGAAACAATACCATAATCTCATACAGTATGCTTTTGGACAGACCTTGCTGACGATGTACATGCGTTTCCTTCAAATCCTAAACACTGGAGTTATAAGGAAGATAATCCCTAGTCAACCCCTTCGAGCCAAAGAAGTAGGAGTTTCTGTTTTAAACATAAATTGAAACCTTTAATTTAAACCTGGGGCAGGGTAGTCTCTCAGTTAATTCAAAAGATGCGCATTGAAGTCGCAAAACTCTCAGTTCATAATATAACGAACGACATCAAAAGCATTCCTCTGGAATCAAAAGACAGTGTTGGTTCCTTATCTCATAGGCAGTCAATCTCTCAAAAGAGAAAAGCCCACTGAGCCAAAACCTATAAAGGAGGCTCAAGAAATTTGGGGCATCCCGCTGACTGTAATCTCGAAAACAGGAACAGTCAGGCAAAAATTAGGGATAATAAATCAAAAGAACGAGGTCATTACAAATCCTCAACAACATGAAAAATGTTGCAAAAATGTCTGCCTTCCAAAATTCAACTTGTGTGAACCATCACCAAAACGTCGTTCCAAATTCGAATAGAGTTCGACGCACAATTAACTGAGTTTAAGGTTGAAGAACATCACGAAGAGCGGGTGGGTACAAATATACTTTGAGCCTTTATCCTTTGTTTCTTAAACCGTGAACCAAGCCACGTTACAACCCGTTAAAAGTCTTAACTGAAGCATGGGTTAGTTCGAAAGCATACTGTTACAAAAGGTATCCTGACTCCTGTAAGGCTTTGCCCTAAATCTTGTGTTGAAATTGTCTTATAAAGAGTTTTCTGTTAAAAAACGCATTTTTCAAAACTTCAAGACAAGCATAAACTTGGCATTATTTGAATATCACTGTTTGCATTTGGCTATTTGTTTGACAGCGGAGAAATTCACACAACGAATATCCGATGAACGAAAGCCCTCTCAGTGAACAAAATCACTTCAAAAAGGATGACACTTCCATTGACAAATCTCCTATCAACAAGGGGACTTGACATGTCACTATCCAGCACACCTGGGGCAGTACAGTCAAGATTTCAAGAAATCTCTGAAAAAGTGCAGAGTAACCAGGGGCAAGTCTCCATCTCCGTCACTTGGGGCATTGAACATCAATCTCAGTGAAGGGTTACGTACAATTGAACATTTCCGGGCAGTGCCAGAAACACTTGCTACTAGGGGCAATGACAAGTCTCCCCCGAAATCCTTCTCATAGGATGACTCCCAGCAAGGGTTTAATCTCTGAAAACCTTTCCCCAACTGAATCAACCTCAAGAATCCTCGAGGACTTCCCCCAACGAAGATGTCACCTCTCTAGCGGACTGACGACAGGGTTTATTTCCCCAACAACACCAGGATTCCCCAGCTTGGGTTGCCTCTCCGACTACTACAAATCAAAGGACCACAACTCCTCTTCCCCAATAGACTCTAGAAGCTTGTCCACTGCGAAGCACAAATAAGTCTCCTCAGCTAAATCCAGAGGTTATCCTCACAAGAGTCTAACTAGGTTATTCTCAGCAAGTTGCAACTGAAAGATCATCCCCAACGAAATTCTTTCTATCCCCAGCGGAGTTCATTCCTTTCATAGACAGAAATTCAATCCCCAACAGGGTTCACTGTCACCAGGAACCATAATTCATCCCCAGCTGAGTTTTATTTCTCTAAATCAGCAGATCTTCTAGTAGAGTATATACTCCCCACAGAGTCATTTCCTTGTCAGTTCATTCCCCAGCGGAGTTATTCTCTCCTGCAGGATTATTCTCCCAATCATCTTCGGTCGTTATCTCCAGCGAGTGAAACTCTTTATTCTCCAACAACAGTCAGGGATTTATTTTCCCAAACTCGGACGTACCATAATAGTATTTCATGTTCATACATCATGACGTGCACATACATATTGCATACAGCATAATCTCATTTATTTTGAGAACATCATCATACAATGCATGTCATGCATCATATACGATTAATCATGTACCTTTTCAGGAAAGATGGTTATCATCAACAAACTTCCAGCAAGTTCAAGATTAACTCCGGAAACTAAACAGACTTCACACGGGTTTATCTTGAAAAATCCTACACGGGTCCTTCCTCATATATTTCTGAATGAATTTTTACACAAACTTATCTCACAGTAACCTTACCCCGGTTCCTTCTGAAGTTTTACACAAACTTATCTCACCGTAACCTTACCCAGGTTCCTCCTGAAGTTTTACACAAACCTATCTCACAGTAACCTTACCCAGGTTCCTCCTGAAGTTTTACACGAACTTATCCCGAAGTAACCCTACACAGGTTCCTCCTTTCCAGATGAAGTTTTACACGGATTCATCATCAAGAAACCCTACACAGGTTCTTCCTTTCCAGATGCAGTTTTACACGGACTCATCATCAAGAAACCCTACACAGGTTCTCTCTTTCCAAGATGAAGTTTTACACGGACTCATCATCAAGAAACCCTACACCGGTTCCTTCTCAATTCCAGATGTAGTTTTACACTGACTCATCATCAGGCAACCCTACACCGGTTCTCTCAATTCCATATGCAGTTTTACACGGACTCATCATCAAGAAACCCTACACAGGTTCTCTCTTTCCAAGATGAAGTTTTACACGGACTCATCATCAAGAAACCCTACACAGGTTCTCTCTTTCCAAGATGAAGTTTTACACTGACTCATCATCAAGAAACCCTACACAGGTTATCTCTTTCCAAGATGAAGTTTTACCCGGACTCATCATCAAGAAACCCTACACAGGTTCCCTCTTTCCAAAATGAAGTTTTACACGGACTCGTCATCAGGCAACCCTACACCGGTTCCCTCTCTTTCCAAGATGAAGTTTTACCCGGACTCATCATCAGGCAACCCTACACAGGTTCCCTCTTTCCAAGATGCAGTTTTACATGGACTCATCATCAGGCAACCCTACACCGGTTCCCTCTCTTTCCAAGATGAAGTTTTACACGGACTCATCATCAGGCAACCCTACACCGGTTCCCTCTCTTTCCAAGATGCAGTTTTACATGGACTCATCATCAGGCAACCCTACGCAGGTTCCTCCTTTCCAGATGAAGTTTTACATGGACTCATCATGAAGTAACCCTAACCAGGTTCCTTCTCAGCCCAGATATGCAGTTCACCTCCAGAGTTAATTCCCCAGTAGAGTAACGGACAACTGAAGCTCCTAAAATTCTACTTCTCTCAAGACAGCTACCAACAATCTCCAGATGGCATCTATAAGCCCATCCTCCTACCAATAATCTCCAGATGGCATCTATAAGCCCATCCTCCTACCAACAATCTCCAAATGGAATCTGTAAGCTCATTCCCGACATCACAATGCTGATACTTCACCATGCGAGTGCAAATTTCTGGGCACTCTAGTGTTCAATTATCTTCCACCTTCGGATCACGAAAGGCTCGAAAGCCAATCTATATCCTCAGGTTTAAGAAAATTGAACAGGGGCAACTGTTGTACCCCAAAATTTTCTCTCTCATGTTTCCTAAAGTCTCCCCCCTGCATGGTTGATCACAAACTCTTACCTAAGTAAAAGGAAAATTTTTGAGTGGTGCTTTAGGTACATTTCGATTGGCATTCTGAAAGACCCTTCGATTGGTGTTCTAAAGGAGCCTTTCGATTGGAATTCTGTCAAGCTCTTTCGATTGGCATTCTGAAAGACCCTTCGATTGGTGTTATGAAGGAGCCTTTCGATTGGCATTCTGGACAAGCCTTTCAATTGGCATTATGAACAGGTACTTCGATTGGCATTATAACAGTGTCCTTCGATTGGAATTCCAAAAAGGTCCATTCGAAGAAGCATTCAAAGGGTCCATTCGAAGAAGCTTTGGAAAGCATTTGAAGGAGGCCATCAGCCCATTCAAAAGGGAGCATTCGAAGGAGGTCATCAGCCCATTCGAAAGGGAGCATTCGAAGGCCAGTTACATATTGTGATCGGTGGATCTGGAATTGACTGTTTAACGCTGGTTCGCGAAATTTCGCGGAAGTAAGAGTCGCCACCGTCTTTTATTTTCTCCAAATGGAAAGGACAAAAGCACAGAAAAATTCCTTAAAGAGATTGCTCTCGGTTCGGGAGGTAGGTTATAGAAAGGGAAGATGTTAGCACCCTTTCTATCCATGGTTATCCATGGGCTCTTAGATACTTGCTCATTTGTGTTTTCAAAAATGGTTTGTTTGCTTTTCAATTGTGGGTTTTAAAAAAAGTTTCTTTGAAAATTCCAGTTCGACTCTTGTATCGGTCCTCAAGAGTGTTTGAAAAAATGCTTTCGAAAGCTTTTTGAAAAGGTGTCGGTGTGAAAAGTATTTTTGAATTTGTTTTGAAATTAGAGCAAGTATCTAGAGTCGTCTACCTACCCTAAGGAATTCGTCTGTGTAAATGTCCTTTAAAGTAGTGCCATCCCACCATTGAGAGGTAGGCAGCACCACCGTTGGAGGTGTTCGGGTCAATTCGAGGTTCGGGACATGGTGATCACCAAAGCAATAGGAAGACACCTTAGAAGCTACCCTCATGCCAGGTTCCCGGATCATGAGGACTTACTAAGACATCCTCTACTCGACGATCACCTTTCGAGGCAAGGCAACAGTGAGGCGTACCCTAGGGGTGGTGTGTGATTTGTGTGTCATGTTCAGTTATTTTGTCTTATTCATGTCAAGGTGATCTATGCGTTTGTTTTTATTTAGACATTCATTCTTGCATGCAATTATTAACAGTTAAAAAAGTTGCGAAAATTAAAGTTCCTAAACTATTACAAAGGCGCGGGTCCACATCGCCAAATTAAAATCCAGGACCCGATTTGACAAAAAATAAAGAACTAAAGTGCGAGAAATATAAAATGTCCGAGTTACATGGCTTTGGGAGAATTACATAAATATTTAAAAGGAATAAAGATGCGCGAATTGAATTGAAATTGAAAGCGAGGGCGTTGGATCCTTTTTAATGAAATTAAATTATATTGAGCAAATTAATTAAATTAAAATAAAAAAGAAATTATTTTTGAGGTTTTTTGTATTTATGGTTTTTTATGAGAATTAAATGAAATTAAAATATTAATTAACCCTAATTCTAGTTTTTTTTTATTTATTAAGAAAAGCATTAAACTTTAACCTAAAATTAACTCTAATTAATTAATTGCAAGTATTTACAAAAATAATAATTAATAATTAATAATTAAAAGAAAAAGAATGAAAGATACTTAAAACCCTAATTCTACCCTTTTTAAGTTTATTATGAAAAATATTTGAATTGAACCTAATTTTAAAAAGCTAAACCAATTAATGATATTTATTTACAAAAAAAATAACATTTAAATAAAAATATTTATTTTTGTCTTTTTCTGATTTTTGTATTGTTTTTATATTTTATGAAAATTAATTTATGAAATTAAAGAAAACAATTGAAAACAATTAAAAGAATAAAAAGGAAAATAAAATAAAAAAATAAAAATGTGCAAACCATGGGGGGTATTCAGACCCAAAGGGAGGTTTTTTTGAGGTATTGACTCCTGAGTACCGTGGTCTGCATTCTTTGGCCATTGGATTGAGTTTCATGCATAAGTTGTTCTACTTTGGCCATTTGGCTTTTGGCTTTTGGTCATTTGTGTTCTGGCTTCAACGTTCCCTTAATGTCTGGCTTAATGTCTGCCTCACCATGTATTGGTGTCATGCATAAAATGTTCTACTTTGGCCATTTGGCTTTTGGCCTTTTGGCCATTTGGCTTTTGGCCTCAACGTTCCTTAATGAACCTGCATGAGATCCTGTCTAAATCTGCAACCTCATGAACACATTAAATAAAATCATAAAAATTCAAATAAAACCAACATATGAAGAAATTTAATGTTTAGGCACAATATGACATGTATGAATGATTATACCCTTTTGATCACGGAGATCAAATCAATCTTACCCTTACTGGAAAATTAGTGACATGAATGCTTTTATGCCCTTTGGATCATGGAGATCAAGCCAGTCTTACCCTTACTGAAGAAGTAATAAGATGTTGGTTTGTAACTGAGATGGCTTGTTTGTAGTGAGAGATGGATTTGTAATAAGGATTTCAAGGTTTTAGGGTTCTTGAAAGAATTTGATATTCTAACAGTATTGTGACAAGGTTTTTTCTCTCTTTTCCTCCTCCCTGGTTTGTGTGAAAAGAAGGTGATTATATAATGGAAATTAGGGTAAAGCAAATGGGCTTTGAATGTGCAATTGGGCCTCTAATATTCACTTGAATTCGTCACTTTCCAGGCTAAATCGCAGGGACTTAAGTGCATTTTTTGAAGTTGAAATGTGAAGACAAAATGTAGCCGATATCGATAACTAACTCCTGTCCGAAAATCGACTCAATCGGATAAACGGTGAATTAGTTATGAATTTTTGAAGTTTCAGCTCAGACGAACTTATTTTGGGCTCTGGTGTCGACTCTGACACGTTCTTCAATAAAAAACTGGTATTGATCGGTGCATAATTTGGTCTCGACTTTTGAAGCAAAGTTGTAGATCTATGAGTCAGGGACCTTGTGTAAAAATATGAGCCCAATCCGATAAAAATTGACCGAGTTATGAATTTTCGAAGTTTCGGCCCAGCTGAAATAATATTCAGCATTCAGGATTTTCAGCGTGTCACGCATTCTGAGCAAAAAACGAAGGCCTTTTGAATACCGTTTGAACTCAATACCTTCTGTGAAAATGTAGCCAACTCAATTTGTGAAATTTTGGCGTCGGAACCTGCTCGATACGATGAAAATCGACCAAGTTATGATTTTCTGAACATGACGCAAGTAAACTTCTGTCACAAATTTTCTGTGCAAAAATACTTGATAAATCCAAATTTTTGAAGACCTTCTGATCGAAATTGGCTTCCAGCCGTGAGAGATGAAAACGTAGATAATGTCAAGACGGAATTTTAGCCACCAGAACGGGTTCAAAACAAGCCACGATCTTCAAGTTATGAATTTTTTAGCGCGTAAAAACTGCACTTTCAGCACACTTTTTCACCATATTTCTTCGAGAAAACTCACACAGTCGGATACCTTCTTTAAAGAATTGACTCTTGAGCCGAACCTGAATTTGAGAATACGTTATCAGAGATATCTTGGCGAAAGGATACCTAAATATGACGCGCCGGGTTGGACTTGTGAATTTTTCTTGAAATATTTTGAGAAATATGGGAGGGCAAATTTTAGGGTACAACAGTTGCCCCTGTTCAATCTTCTTAGACCTGAGGATGCAGATTGGCTGACGTGCCTTTCGTAATCCGAGGGTGGAAGATGATTGAACACTAGAGTGCCCAGAAATTTGCGCTCACATAGTAGCAGTGTGATGGTGGAATGGGCTTATAGATGCCATTTGGAGATTGATGAATAGGATGATGGGCTTATAGATGCCATGCTAGGAGATGATGGAAGGTGGATGGGCTTATAGATGCCATCTGGGTGTTGATCGCGTAAGAGATTCCTTAGCGAGAACCTGCGTACCTGCAAAAGAAAAAATGATTACCTGGCCTGTTACAGGAGTTGATTTCAGATGCTTGGCATAGATATGTCCTGACTGGTTACAGGAGCTGAGTCTGGAGCTTCACAAGATGATGAATGAACCAGGGATGGTTACTACCTTAGTATGAATGGTAAGAGAACCTTGGGCGACTTTAACTTCAACAACACTCGTTGAGAAAAATCTTAGAGGGAATTACCATCTTTGCAGTATCGGGAAGAGAACCATAGACAATTATAATCTGAAAGGAATTATCACCTCACTCACCGTCGGAGAGGGAACCATCTGAAAAGGAATTATCGCCTCACTCACCGTCGGAGAGGGAACCATAGGAGATTATCACCTCACTCACCGTCGGAGAGGGAAACATCTGAAAAGGACTTACCACCTCACTCACCGTCGGAGAGGGAACCATAGGAGATTATCACCTCACTCACCGTCGGAGAGGGAAACATCTGAAAAGGACTTACCACCTCACTCACCATCGGAGAGGGAACCATAGGAGACTATCACCTCACTCACCGTCGGAGAGGGAAACATCTGAAAAGGACTTACCACCTCACTCACCGTCGGAGAGGGAACCATAGGAGACTATCACCTCACTCACCGTCGGAGAGGGAAACATCTGAAAAGGACTTACCACCTCACTCACCGTCGGAGATGGAACCATAGGAGACTATCACCTCACTCACCGTTGGAGAGGGAAACATCTGAAAAGGACTTACCACCTCACTCACCGTCGGAGAGGGAACCATAGGAGACTATCACCTCACTCACCGCTGGAGAGGGAAACATCTGAAAAGGACTTACCACCTCACTCACCGTCGGAGAGGGAACCATAAGAGACTATCACCTCACTCACCGTCGGAGAGGGAAACATCTGAAAAGGACTTACCACCTCACTCACCGTCGGAGAGGGAACCCATCTGAAAATTATAATCTTAAAGAAAACCCTAAAATGGAAATCTCATGCACCGTCGGAGAGAGGACCAATAGGAAATTATAATCTGGAATAACTTCTGCTGAGTCTTTATCAGAAAAATCTGTTGGGAGTCGATTTAGCTGGACTAGAGAAGGCCTGGGACTGGATAAGAAATCTTTGGAGTCGATTAACTAAACTGGTCTAGGTCTTGAAATATGATTGAGAATTTCAACTGCATCTTTCCTGAAAGGTAAAGGTCAGTCATATGCAATGCATGATATGGATCAAGCAATGATGTTCTCAACATAAATGAGATTTGTATGATATAATGCGTCTATGCATGCTATAATGATGTATGTGATGTTTTATGAATGTGTTTTGCGTCTAGGAAAGTAAATCCTTGACGGGTGCCGGGAAGTCATTCCTGGGCTGATATTGAAGAATAAGCTTTTACTCCTGCTGGGGATGATAACTGCAAGAATACCGGTAGGAGAAGATGACTCCGTTGAGGAATAAACTTGGCGAGTGGAAGATTCTGCGGGGAGAAGAATACTCTAGCGACCATGCTGGGGAGCGATACTCTGTGGTGATAGAGCCGCTTTGCTGAGTTGTTGATAATAGTTTGCTGGGGATATCTTTGCTGTATCAGAAGTGTTAATAGCCTTCGCTGGGGGGTAAGAAGGAACTGTGTTGACGACGCCCTTTCCGTGGCTTTTGGCTGAGGATAACCCAGTTATATCCTGTTAAGGAAATAACTCTTTAAATAAAGTCGGGCGACGCGTTCGTGCTCCGCGAGGGATAAGCTTCCAGAATCTACTGGGGATAAGCTTACTGCTTGGGGAGATAAATTCCAATTTTCCTGGGGAAACTGGATTGGACTTTCCTGGGGAAATTTTGAGCCGTACCGGGGAAGTGACTCCATTGAATGTTTGGTATACCGCCGGGGAACAATCTTTAGGTCAAGATTGCCGGGGATGCTTGTTAAGAATGTATATCTGCTGCTGGGGAATGTTGAGATCTGCTGGAGGATACTCAACTTCCTTAAGGTTGATGATATAGCTTGGCTTGAGGAGAGTATACTGCTTGCTGGCTCACTCTCTGGGGAATTGGGATGTACTGGTTATGTTCTTTAGCTGTACCTACCTTGCTACCTCGGAGGACAGAACGATTAGATTGCTTAGACAACTCTTTATTGCCCCTGTTTCTGATGTGGGAGAGGAAGACCTGTGAGGTGTTGATAGTTGTTGAGGGTCACACCTTCTTCAGGTAGGCAGGTGACAAGATGACAGGACATAGTCGTACGCTTTGATCCCTAACTTTTGCCTGGACCACCCTTTCGGGTTTTCAGTCCACCGGGATACCCATTTTTGCCCAAGCCGCCTTTTCAGGTTTTCGACTTGCCGGGTGTACAGATTTTTTCATTTCATCCCTTCATTTTGCCCGAACCCTTTTGGTTCGCCGGGAAGCCCTTATTTTTTCCTAGGTACGTCAACCTAGCGGGTCTTTGATTATGCGTAGCATTTTTTCCGACTATGTCCATGTTTTCAGAATGTAGGGAGTTGCCCCTGTTAGAAGTGTTTTGTCATGCCACCAGAAGGTGTTTAATCAGGCAAGATTCGTTGCTGGAGTGCCCCAAGTGACTCAGGCGGAGATTTTCCCCAGGCTATTTGGCCTTTGAGAGATTCTCCGAATCTTGATTGGACTGCCCCAAATGATGGACCATGGTCATGTCATGCCCCTTGATTGGAAATACTTCTGTTCATTAGGCATTCGTCGTACGAATTTCTATGCTGTTCAAACAAAAAGTCATATGCAAACAAAGTTATGTTAAAAAATGCAAAGCTTATGTCTGTCTTGAAGATTTTGAAAATGCATTCTTTTTCATAAAACAAGTGATTGTTTGCAAAACGTGGTGTCAACTCGTTATTTTATCGTAGGCCTTAAGGAGTCAGGATACCTTTGTAACAATATGCTTTCGAACTAGCCCATGCTTCAGCTAGGACTTTTAAGGGTTGTAACGTGGCCTGGTTCACGGTTTAAGAAACAAAGGATAAAGGCTCAAATTTTATTTGTACCCACCCGCTCTTCGTGATGTTCTCCAAACCTAAACTCAGTTGATCATACGTTAGACCTTGTTCGAGTCTTTTGCTCTAATATACCAGTGATGGTTCGGGTATTGACAATTTATTTTGAATGGGCAGTCATTTCCTTTTTTGTTGAGGGTTTGTATGACCTCTTTTTTTCTTGATTTTGTTATCCCTGTTTTTTGCCTGAGCTGTTTCCTTTTTGGAATTACAGTCAGCGGGATGCCCCAGTTTTGTAAGTCTCCTTCATAGGTTTTGACTTAATGGGTTTTTATTTTGAGAAGTAATGACTGCCTGTCTTTATGATTGTTCGGAACCATCGCTGTCTTTTTTTGTTTTGTAAGGATTCCTTTGATGCCATTCATCGTGCACCTGGATCAACTGAGAGAACTACCCTGCCCCAGGTTATGATTAAGGGTTTTAAATTTCGAAAAGAACAACTCCTACTTCTTTGGCTCAGAGGGGTTGATGAGGGATTATCATCCTTATAACTCCAGTGTTTAGGAATTTGAAACAATGCCTGTACCTCATCAGCGGGGTCTGTTCAAAAGCATACTGTAGATTGTGGTATCGTTTTCGTCATCCTCCCTCAAGAGGCTTAGAATTATTAATTAAGAGTTGATCATCAGAAAAAAATATGAAAATAATTTGCATTTAGTGAATACGAATATATTGTTTCAGAACAGACATATGCGATGCATTAATGAAATAACAATGTTTAACATGAGTAAATGTTTGAACAAAAGAAAATTGCAACTTGAACATTCGAATGGACAAAAATTTCTCAACCCTAGCCATGATTTGGCAAGGGAGCAGTGATTATGTTCGGAGTCTCAGGTACTTCAAACTGAATCTCTCCAGCGTCGATCATGTCTTGAATCTTGTTTTTGAGAGGCCAGCAGTTGTCCGTAGTATGCCCCGGGCTATCAGAATGGTATGCGCACCTATCATTGGGATGATAGTTAGGAGCAGAAGTGTTTGGATTCCGGAGAGGAGCCCTTAAGGTGATCAGCCCTGCCTCTAACATTTGTTGTAGTGCTTGATCCAGCGACATGTTGATCTTGGTGAACTTCCTTTTAGGCTTGTCTGGTTGACGCTGGTGAGGTTGATGTTGAATTTGTGACACTGGAGCCATTTGAGGAGCTCTCCCCTTATCTCCTTGTCTCAAAGGTGGTTGAACAATGACTGGCTTTTTTTCCCTTAGACGTTTGCCCCAGTTGGCTACCCTGAAGCAGTTGGTTGACGAGAACCCCGAGCTCATCTTGTCTTTGAGCTAACCCTTGAATGGCAGTCACCTGCCCCAGCATCTGGACCTTCAATGCATCCACCTCAGCTTGTAGGTGTTTCAGCCTTTCATCCTTAGCACTGTTCCTGACAAAGGTCCCCATGAGAAGTGTCCTTAGCTCCTCCTGCCCCTTGGATAGATTCAGGAGGATTTCCCCGAACCGAGTCTCTTGAGCAAGAAGGTCCTGGTTATCTGGTTGGAAGGCCATTGCTGAAATAAACAGCGAGAAATGGTAAGTGACCTGCAACAAAGATACTTGTTATGTAATGATGTGTATGACATGCATGCAATGTTTTCAAGGACCTCGCGGGGTAAACAAGAAAATTGTTAGAGTTTGCATTTTGTAGCTTGACTGAAGGAACTTCCTGTTGTAGAGAGTCCTCCTTCAAGGGGCAAAGGCTCACCATATCCAGTGGGTCATAGCCCCTGACTTTAGTCATCATGTCTGGTTTTGATTTCCAAACAACCTTGGTTAGGGAACCTCCTTCAGGAGTCAGAGCTCACCATATCAAGTGGGTCATAGCCCCTGACAACCTTGGCTAGAGGAAAATAAATCCTCTTTGCCCCTTACTAGATGTTTGATTTATCATGACCTGCATCACAAGCCTTTGAGATCCTTGAAATGGGTTAGGATGTATGCAATGGTATGATGTTATGCTATGCATGGGGTAATGTAAGTAACCCTGTTATGAGTCCCTACTAAGGACTGCAAACCAAAACCTGTAAGAAACTCAAGTAAAACCTGTCATGAGTCCTAATTAAGGACTAAAACAAACCCTGCAAGAAACTCGGTAAACCTTGTTATGAGTCCTAGTTAAAGACTAAAACAAAAACCTGCAAGAAACTTAGTAAGCCTTGTTATGAGTCCTAGTTAAGGACTATGAACAAAACCTGCAGGAAATTCAGTAAACCCTGTTATGAGTCCTAGTTAAGGACTATAAACAAAACCTGCAAGAAGTTCAGATGTCAGATAACAAGCATGCAAGTAGTCAAGTACGAAGGCACACAAGTCACACAAAGGAGCCCTTAGAGTTTAGGCCAGCATGGGGTCTGGGTATTACCCTCTTGAAGTTGGTGGGCTCAACCTGTCCTATTAGAAGTAACCGGGTTCTAAGGGTCCCAATATCACGAGATTGCTTTCATTGTTCATCGTTTCGATTTAGCCACTGAACTGGCGACCGAAATATTCCAGGAAAGCAACCCTCAATTGAGTGTAGTATCGAGTATCAACCAACCTCGGACTGCACCAAAGTCAGTTATCTCACTACCCTAAAGAGGCCAAGATAGTTCAATTAAGGTTCCTAAGGTCTGTTGATGCTTCATGACACCACGCGGAGGCCCCGTACTCTCCTTGACTGAACTCAAGGGTTACCGGTACACACCAAAGTGCCACATCAACGTAGCAGACTGTTTCAACCATGTCGGTATACCCCGCACAGTTCCCTCACAACCTTGTTGCTACTTTCTAAGAAGGTATCCCCAGATCCGGGTTAGGATCTATAGAACTCCCAAGACAGTCCCACAATTTAAAGCAAACAAGGAAAGCAATTGAAAACACAGTTATGAACTAACCCTAAGGTACACCTCACTTTAAGTTTAAGTCCCCAGCAGAGTCGCCAGTTCTGTGATCGGTGGATCTGGAACTGACTGTTTAACGCTGGTTCGCGAAATTTCGCGGAAGCAAGAGTCGCCACCGTCTTTTATTTTCTCCAAATGGAAAGGACAAAAGCACAGAAAAATTCCTTAAAGAGATTGCTCTCGGTTCGGGAGGTAGGTTATAGAAAGGGAAGATGTTAGCACCCTTTCTATCCATGGTTATCCATGGGCTCTTAGATACTTGCTCATTTTTGTTTTCAAAAATGGTTTGTTTGCTTTTCAATTGTGGGTTTTAAAAAAAGTTTCTTTGAAAATTCCAGTTCGACTCTTGTATCGGTCCTCAAGAGTGTTTGAAAAAATGCTTTCGAAAGCTTTTTGAAAAGGTGTCGGTGTGAAAAGTATTTTTGAATTTGTTTTGAAATTAGAGCAAGTATCTAGAGTCGTCTACCTACCCTAAGGAATTCGTCTGTGTAAATGTCCTTTAAAGTAGTGCCATCCCACCATTGAGAGGTAGGCAGCACCACCGTTGGAGGTGTTCGGGTCAATTCGAGGTTCAGGACATGGTGATCACCAGAGCAATAGGAAGACACCTTAGAAGCTACCCTCATGCCAGGTTCCCGGATCATGAGGACTTACTAAGACATCCTCTACTCGACGATCACCTTTCGAGGCAAGGCAACAGTGAGGCGTACCCTAGGGGTGGTGTGTGATTTGTGTGTCATGTTCAGTTATTTTGTCTTATTCATGTCAAGGTGATCTATGCGTTTGTTTTTATTTAGACATTCATTCTTGCATGCAATTATTAACAGTTAAAAAAGTTGCGGAAATTAAAGTTCCTAAACTATTACAAAGGCGCGGGTCCACATCGCCAAATTAAAATCCAGGACCCGATTTGACAAAAAATAAAGAACTAAAGTGCGAGAAATATAAAATGTCCGAGTTACATGGCTTTGGGAGAATTACATAAATATTTAAAAGAAGGAATAAAGATGCGCGAATTGAATTGAAATTGAAAGCGAGGGCGTTGGATCCTTTTTAATGAAATTAAATTATATTGAGCAAATTAATTAAATTAAAATAAAAAAGAAATTATTTTTGAGGTTTTTTGTATTTATGGTTTTTTATGAGAATTAAATGAAATTAAAATATTAATTAACCCTAATTCTAGTTTTTTTTTATTTATTAAGAAAAGCATTAAACTTTAACCTAAAATTAACTCTAATTAATTAATTGCAAGTATTTACAAAAATAATAATTAATAATTAATAATTAAAAGAAAAAGAATGAAAGATACTTAAAACCCTAATTCTACCCTTTTTAAGTTTATTATGAAAAATATTTGAATTGAACCTAATTTTAAAAAGCTAAACCAATTAATGATATTTATTTACAAAAAAAATAACATTTAAATAAAAATATTTATTTTTGTCTTTTTCTGATTTTTGTATTGTTTTTATATTTTATGAAAATTAATTTATGAAATTAAAGAAAACAATTGAAAACAATTAAAAGAATAAAAAGGAAAATAAAATAAAAAAATAAAAATGTGCAAACCATGGGGGTATTCAGACCCAAAGGGAGGTTTTTTTGAGGTATTGACTCCTGAGTACCGTGGTCTGCATTCTTTGGCCATTGGATTGAGTTTCATGCATAAATTGTTCTACTTTGGCCATTTGGCTTTTGGCTTTTGGCCATTTGTGTTCTGGCTTCAACGTTCCCTTAATGTCTGGCTTAATGTCTGCCTCGCCATGTATTGGTGTCATGCATAAAATGTTCTACTTTGGCCATTTGGCTTTTGGCCTTTTGGCCATTTGGCTTTTGGCATCAACGTTCCTTAATGAACCTGCATGAGATCCTGTCTAAATCTGCAACCTCATGAACACATTAAATAAAATCATAAAAATTCAAATAAAACTAACATATGAAGAAATTTAATGTTTAGGCACAATATGGCATGTATGAATGATTATACCCTTTTGATCATGGAGATCAAATCAATCTTACCCTTACTGGAAAATTAGTGACATGAATGCTTTTATGCCCTTTGGATCATGGAGATCAAGCCAGTCTTACCCTTACTGAAGAAGTAATAAGATGTTGGTTTGTAACTGAGATGGCTTGTTTGTAGTGATAGATGGATTTGTAATAAGGATTTCAAGGTTTTAGGGTTCTTGAAAGAATTTGATATTCTAACAGTATTGTGACAAGGTTTTTTCTCTCTTTTCCTCCTCCCTGGTTTGTGTGAAAAGAAGGTGATTATATAATGGAAATTAGGGTAAAGCAAATGGGCTTTGAATGTGCAATTGGGCCTCTAATATTCACTTGAATTCGTCACTTTCCAGGCTAAATCGCAGGGACTTAAGTGCATTTTTTGAAGTTGAAATGTGAAGACAAAATGTAGCCGATATCAATAACTAACTCCTGTCCGAAAATCGACTCAATCGGATAAACGGTGAATTAGTTATGAATTTTTGAAGTTTCAGCTCAGACGAACTTATTTTGGGCTCTGGTGTCGACTCTGACACGTTCTTCAATAAACAACTGGTATTGATCGGTGCATAATTTGGTCTTGACTTTTGAAGCAAAGTTGTAGATCTATGAGTCAGGGACCTTGTGTAAAAATATGAGCCCAATCCGATAAAAATTGACCGAGTTATGAATTTTCGAAGTTTCGGCCCAGCTGAAATAATATTCAGCATTCAGGATTTTCAGCGTGTCACGCATTCTGAGCAAAAAACGAAGGCCTTTTGAATACCGTTTGAACTCAATACCTTCTTTGAAAATGTAGCCAACTCAATTTGTGAAATTTTGGCGTCGGAACCTGCTCGATACGATGAAAATCGACCAAGTTATGATTTTCTGAACATGACGCAAGTAAACTTCTGTCACAAATTTTCTGTGCAAAAATACTTGATAAATCCACATTTTTGAAGACCTTCTGATCGAAATTGGCTTCCAGCCGTGAGAGATGAAAACGTAGATAATGTCAAGACGGAATTTTAGCCACCAGAACGGGTTCAAAACAATCCACGATCTTCAAGTTATGAATTTTTTAGCGCGTAAAAACTGCACTTTCAGCACACTTTTTCACCATATTTCTTCGAGAAAACTCACACAGTCGGATACCTTCTTTAAAGAATTGACTCTTGAGCCGAACCTGAATTTGAGAATACGTTATCAGAGATATCTTGGCGAAAGGATACCTGAATATGACGCGCCGGGTTGGACTTGTGAATTTTTCTTGAAATATTTTGAGAAATATGGGAGGGCAAATTTTAGGGTACAACACATATCATTCAAAATTCAAAAAGGGACAAGATCCCATGTGTTTAGCCAACGTTACGAACTCTCATTCATGGCTTTCAAACACATAATCAATGTTACAAATTCTCATTCATGGCTGTCAAACACATAATCAAAGTCATTTAAACCTTTGTCTTCCTGTCCCCTCCACCCCCTCTATATAAAGAGATCACAAGTGTTGCAAAAAGGGACGAAAAGCACACAAGAGGAGAGCAAAAAACATTGAAGTTACGCTGCCAAAAGTTATCAACATTTTCAGAGGTGATCCAGGCCAAAGCAACCCTTCAACAAAAGATCACAACGCCCATAAGCCCCAAATCAAAAGCACCTACATCCAGGAAGTGCCCAGATCGAAGGTGCCTACATCCAGGAAGCGCCCAAATTAAAAGTCCAACCTGCTGGTAAGAAAGGGTAAACTATCCAACCTCATATTTGCATAATACATTCATACTGGTTGTTACCTTCGATTTTCTATCCTAGACAGGATCAAGAGGCCTGGGTTTGGAACCCAGGCCATGTCCATCGTTTGCTAATATTTTCTGCAGACATAGCCTGAAGATACCCAGCAAGCGCAGGATCGAAGGGCCTGGGGTTCAATACCCAGGCCATGTGTTTTATTTCGCTAACATACTTTTGCAGGTATAACATCCCAGATCGAAGGAGACACCTTCTCTGGATCGAACCCATTAGCATGCTGGATAGAAGGAGGCATCTCATTCCTAGATTGAAAGCCATGACCTCCATGATCAAAAGACAATCCCCTTCCCTGGACCGAAGGCTGTTCATGCCCACTTCCTGGCCCAATCGAAAGAGCCATGACCCTCTCTGGATCGAAGCTTCCATTCCCTCCCTGGGTCGAAACTCCTTTTTTTTCCTTGGATCGAAGGATCCCCCCTTGTATTTTATTTTTGTTTTCATTGACATCTTTTTATCTTTTTTTAATTAACATTAAAATCAAAAAACCACAAAAAACATTAGGCTAGTTTTTTCTATTAAAATTAACTTTGTTAATTAATCTTTTAATTATCTTAACGTTTTCTCAAAAAACTAAAATTAAGTAGATTTAGATCATTTTCTCAAAATAAAATAAAACAACAAAAATATTTTATTCTTAGGATTTTTAGAGTTTATTTTCAGATTCGTGCGCGTTTATTTTAATATAATTGCCTACTGGTTTGTAATAGCTTAACTAAGACTTTTACTTTACTGCTTTTATTCCCCCAAATTTTTGGACATGTAAATAATCCCCCTCCCCGAAGTCTTGTAATAGCGTAGGATTTACAATTCTCTCACTTTAAATTCCTGTACATATATTAACTGTTTAGATGTATGCTAACTAGGATTACATGACAAGATTAACTCTTAACTTAAAATCAACAGTAGCTCACCATGACATGCAAAGATTATAACTGAAAATTGACACACTTGCACATGCCATTCCTAGAGTACACCTAACTTGGTTGCCTCGAACATGGTCATTAAGTATAGGATGTTTTAGAGGTAGCTCTCTTGTCCAAAGATCATAAGTTGCCTCGAAACGGTTGTCTCGGAAAAACGATCTAAGACATTAGAGTTACCGCTAAGGCGTCCTAACATTGCTTTAGTGACCACATGTCCCTTAAACCGAGTTGACCCGAAAACTCCAACGACGGTGCTACCTACTCCTCAATAGTGGGATAGCACTGTCTAAAGGACATTTGCACAGTTTAATTCCTTTTGAGTAGGTAGAGGTTCTTAAGTACTTGCTCATGTTTAAAACAAAACAAACTTTCCGCACTTACACTCTCTTCAAAAACAAAACTCTTTTCAAAACCCACAAACACCAAGAAAATCAAACTTTTGAAAACATAGTGGGCAAGTACCTAAGAGCCCGTGGATAACCACGGATATAAAGGGTGGTAATACCTTCCATTTCTATAATCTACCTCCTGAACCCGAGAAACAATCTCGAAAAGGAATTTTTTCTGTGCTTTTTTCCTTTCCTTGTTGGATAAAATAAAAGACGGTGGCGACTCTTGCTTACCGCGACACTTTGCAAAAACAAACGCAAACGCAAACCAGCATTCCAAAACAGTCAGTTCTCGTTCCCACCGATCACAGAACTGGCGACTCTGCTGGGGATATCTTATAAGTGAGGTGTACCTTAGGATTAGATCACTTGTGTTTTCAATTGTATGTTTTATATGCTTTAAATTTTGTGGGCTTGTATCGGAGTTCTATAGATCCTAACCCGGATCTGGGGATACCCTTTAGGTAAGTAGCAATAAACTGTGAGGGATCTGTCCGGCGTGGACCGACACGGATGAAGCAGTAGCTACGTTGGTGTGGCACCTTAGTAAGTACCGATATCCCTTGTGTTGAAACGAGGAGATTATGGGTCTTATAAGGAGTCATTAAGCACCAACTGACCTTAGAACCTTAAATTGACCAACTTGGCCATAGAACAGTAGCAGTATGCTACACTCATTGAGACTAAACCCTCGCGATGATTCCGGTCGCAAGAAAAGGTTGCTAAACTGGAATTATGACTGATTGAGGGTAGTCAGTGATATTGAGATCCTCTAGAACCCGGTTACTATTTTTAGGACATGTTTTAACCAACTGAACTGAAAGAGGGTAATGCCTAAACTCCATGCCAGCCTGAAATCTAAGGGCTCTTTTGTGTGACTTGTGTGCCTTCAAACTTGAACTACTTGCACATTCTTGTTATCTGACAATATGAGTTCCTTGCAGGTTTTGTTTACAGTCCTTATCCAATAATTTGGGCTTATTGCAGGGCTTACTTACATCACCTCACACTTGTGCTTAAACGCATAGCATACACATCATGACATCATGCCTTAACATTTCTCTAACCATTTCAAGGATCTCAAGGGTCTGTGATGCAGGTTATGGTAAATCAAATGGCTAGCAAAGGGAAAAGGGGATTTATTTTCCTCTAGCCAAGGGTGTCTAGAAATCCAAGCATGATAACTTGAGTCAGGGGCTATGACCCACTCGATATGGTGAGCTTGACTCTTGAAGAAGGACTCTCAGCAACATGAAGTTCCTTTAATCAAGCTACCAGATTCAGATTCTAACAGTTTTTTGTTTACCCTGCGAGATCCTTGAAAATATTGCATACATATATCATACATATCATTGCATAACAGGTCTCCCAGTACAGGTCTCTTATCTTCTTTATTGTTTATTTCAGCAATCATCATGTCTACTGAACCTTCCACTGAACAAACTATCAAGGCCCTCCAGGCCCAGAATGCCCAATTTCAAGAGTTGGTCATGAGCCTAGATAAGGGTCAGTAGGACCTGAAGACCTTGATTCTGAAAGAAAGGAAGAAGAAGAAAAAGAGGACCATCATGTTCAACACCGGACGCAGGTTTGGAAACAGTCTGCAGAATGAAATTGATTTGGTCACCCCGTCTGGAGAGAAAGACAATCCACAAGAAAGGAGGGCTCCTAACCCTATGGTCTCCGAAAACGAGACGGACTATGATGAAGAACAGTATCCTCCTGCTGAGGATAAGTACAAACAGATGGAAGACCGTTTAATCGCTATGGAAGTACAGAAGGTGCCCGGTCTGGACTTCGGAGATCTAGGTCTATCATCTGGGGTGGTGATTCCCCATAAGTTCAAGGCACCTGCCTTTGCCAAGTATGACGGAGCTTCCTGTCCAAAGCTACACCTCCGGTCATATGTGAGGAAGATCCAACCTTACACTGCTGATAAGAACTTGTGGATCCATTTCTTTCAAGACAGTCTTTCGGGGACTCAGCTTGAGTGGTTCTATCAGTTGGACGGAGCCAGTATCTGCAGCTGGGAGGATTTGGTTGCTGCGTTCTATAGGCAGTATCAATATAACTTCGACCTCGCTCCTACGCGTACCTAACTCCAGGGTATGTCAATAGGGGCGGGTGAAGGATTTAAAGAGTATGCTCAAAAATGGAGAGACTTGGCCGGAAGGGCGCAACCACCTTTGGCTGATCGTGAACTGGTTGATATGTTTCTGGGGACCCTGTCTGGTCCGTTCTTTAATCATCTGATTGGAAGCTCCTCAGCCGGATTTACAGACCTCATCTTAACTGGTGAGAGGATTGAAGCGGGTATTAAAGCTGGGAAGATACAGAAGGGTGCCTCATCGAGCACCGAGAAGAAACCATTCAAGAAAGAGTCCAGTGTTGTCTACAGTTCAAGAAGACAGAGTAGACCTGAACACCGCCAAGCTGTCAATGCGGTTGTTATTTCAAAACCTACTGGTGCTCCTCAGCATCACAACCAACAAAGGGAAGAGAGACCTCGAAGGCAATTCACTCATCTCAGCATGGCTTTGTCTCAGATATTGCCACAGTTGCTGAGTACCAATCTGGTGACTCTAAAAGAAGCTCCAAGGAATCCAAATACTACATCATCGAAGTATAACCCCAACGCCCGCTGCGCTTATCACTCTGAGAGCCCGGGGAGTAATACAGATGATTGTTGGAGACTGAAAAACAAGGTTCAAGACCTAATCGATGCAAAAGAGATTGAGTTTGAGGCGCCCGAGAGGCGTAATGTTGTGACTGCTCCCATGCCCAAGCATGGAGTGAATGCTGTAGAGGAAGACTTGTTCGTAGTTTCTGTGGATGATGTTGTTACCCCTCTAATGACTATCAAGAAGAACCTGTTGCTAGCCGGTTTATTTCCGGGCTATGGTAAAGGTTGCCCTATGTGTTCTGCTTTACCTGCTGGTTGCCCATCTCTGAAGTCAGGTATCCAGAACCTGATGGATAGTAAAGAGATTCTTTTTGAGAAGGCTGTTGTTCCATCTGTTCATTCTGAAGAAGTTTCTATCATTACCATTTTCGAAAATTCTTCCAAGGCTCCCTCGAGGACGCCTGTTAGAATTACATCTGTTCTGAAGACCGCACCTATAATTATCACTATTCCAGGGCCCATCCCCTATACATCTGACAAAGATGTCCCTTGGCACTATGGGGCAGATGTTTATGTTCTTGGTGTTAAGCAAGAGTTCGGTGCTGATACCGGCGTCAGCAACATTACTGGGCCTGCTAAAGTCACCCGCAGTGGTAGACTTTTCTCACCTGATATTGTTCCGTCAGCTGTCCGAAGACATGTTGTCATTAAGCATGCAAGTGTACATGCTGCCATTCCTGATCAAGTCCCTGTTCCTACCCCTGTCGCCGAGTCATCTAACGCTCGGGGCAAAGGGATCACCACTGATATGCCTGCCCAGACGGAGGCGCCAAAGAAAATCACTGGTGAAGCTTCCAAACAGGAAATGGAAGAGATTCTGAAGATTATTAAGAAGAGTGATTATAATGTAGTTGAGAAACTGGGGCAAACCCCATCCAAGATTTCTATGTTATCACTGATGTTGTGTTCAGAGGCCCATGCCAAGGCTCTGATTACCTTCCTAAAGACGGCCCACGTGCCACAAGAGACACCAGCTGATCCACAAAGCTGGAGCCGTAACCTCAACGCTCCACCAGAAGTTGAAGTACCCGATCAGACGGAAGATTGCGACAGTACATGGGGAGGAGGAATACATGGTCAGCCACCTCAACTCGTTCCGGTACGTAGAGATGGATGGGGAGTTCATTGAGACCCCATTTCAACACTTTGAAGAGGTTCCTCAGACGTTGGCATCAGCTGAGACTGTGATTGAAGATTCTCCTATGAAGATGGCTTCCTTAAAGGATGCCCGGGCTGTTATTGAGAAGGGTGAGTATGCAAACTGGGGCCGACTTCCTGATTTCACTCAGAAGACTAACAAGTTTGGGTTGGGTTTCACTGCAGAAGCTCAAAGGGTTGTTCGAAGTGCAAGGATTGGAAGACCTCCTGTGTTCATCAGCAACTCGGGAGTAAATGCCATCGAAGATGACGTGGAGCAATCTGAATTCGACAGCTGGATCTATCCTACGACCAACGGTGGACCAAACAACTGGACAGCAAAGGATTTCATCCCTATTAGGGTAATGTCTCTTACTAATAATGACATTATTTGGACTCTCAAAGGCTTGGATGAGGTGACTGTCATTGATCGTTGTGGAGAGTATCCTAATGTTCCATTGATCGGAACCCATGGAGGAATTTCTTATAACCCATGTTTAGCTCTCCGTCAGTTTGGAAGAGCCAGAAGAGAAGGGCCTCATGAGATGTTGATACCTCATATCATCTTTGATTTTCAGGGAGATAGCGACGAGCTGCATCGTAGATTCATCAGGGCTTGGGATAGAGTTCACAAATCTGACCCACATGAGTTGGGACCAAAGACTTCTCTGCCAATGGAACCATATCTCAGATGGGTTCGCATCCGTGCCAAGAGGTTAGGTATGCCATACGAAGCTGTCAGGCCTATTACTCTTGAAATTGCTGATAAAGACGGGGTTGTTCCAACTATTTTCCATCCTCATATGCCCACTGATATTGGTACACTGAAGAGGTCTTGGACGCAACTGCGGGAAGAACGGGATTCTTATCGGGAAAAGTTCAATGAACAAGAACAGAAGATCCAGAAGCTGACTAAGCAACTGGAGAATGAGCGGATCCTGAATGATTATATCCGCACTGAGAAGAAGAGGCCATAAGAGCACTGATGGACCTTGGATGATTTCTTTTACAGTTTTTATTTACTTTTCAGTATTTCCATTCTTGTAACGCCTAAGGGAAATTTGTAGAACAATTCTGAAGTTAAATCTAATAAAGTGTGTTTCCGTTCTTGTTTACAAATTTGAATCCTGATTGTCTTTGAAATCATAAATCATACGCATTTCATCTCATGCACTTCATAAACAGGTACCCTTTTACAAGTCTCTTATCTTCTTCGTTGTTTATTTCAGCAATCATCGTGTCTGCTGAAACTTCCACTGAGCAAGCTATCAAGGCCCTCCAGGCCCAGAATGCCCAATTTCACGAGTTGGTCATGAGCCTAGCTACGGGTAAGCAGGACCTGAAGACCTTGATTCTGAAAGAGATGAAGAAGAAGAAAAAGAGGACCATCCTGTTCAACACTGGACGCAGGTTTGGAAACGGGCTGCAGAGTGAAGTTGATCTGACCACCCCATCTTAAGGGAAAGACAGTCCACAAGAAAGGATGGCTCCTAGCCCTGAAGCCTCCGACAACGAGACAGACTATGATGAAGAACAGTACCCTCCTGCTGAGGATAAGTACAAACAACTGGAAGACCGTTTGAACGCCATGGAAATACAGAAGGTGCCCGGTCTGTACTTCGAAGATCTAGATCTATCCTCTGGGGTGGTGATTCCCCATAAATTCAAGGCACCTGCCTTTGCCAAGTACGACGGAGCTTCCTGTCCAAAGCTGCACCTCCGGTCGTATGTGAGGAAGATTCAACCCTATACTGCTGATAGAAATCTTTGGGTTCATTTCTTTCAAGATAGTCTGTCAGGGACTCAACTTGAATGGTTCTGTCAGCTGGAAGGAGCTAACATCCGCAACTGGGAGGACCTTGCTGCTGCTTTTTACAAGCAATACCAGTATAATTCCGACCTTGCTCCCACGCGTACTCAGCTTCAGGGTATGTCTATGGGTACAGGCGAAGGATTTAAGGACTACGCTCAGAAGTGGAGAGATCTTGCTGGAAGAGTCCAACCCCCTCTGTCTGATAGGGAGTTGGTGGTCATGTTTCTTGGGACTTTGTCTGGTCCCTATTTCAAACACTCGATCGGAAGCTCTTCAGCCGGGTTCACCGAGCTAATACTGACCGGCGAAAGGGTCGAAGCTGGCATCAAAAATGGGAAGATTCAAGAAGCTACACCTTCTGATGCTCAGAAAAAGCCCTACAATGGGAAGAAAGAGTCCAATGCAGTGACTGGTCAAAAGAGTCGTCATGATCAACAGGTAGGGGCAACCCTGATCTCCGATCCCACGTTTGTACAACAAAGACAGAGCAATAGGCGCAGGGTAAGATATCAAGAAAGGCAGTATACTAACATCAACATGCCTTTGTCTCAAGCATTACAACAACTGCTAAAGGTGAAACTGATCACGCTAAAGGATCCTCCTCAAAATCCTGATACTTCCTCTTCTAAGTATAATCCGAGTGTGAGATGTGCCTACCATTCTGACAGTCCTGGACATGACACCGACGACTGTTGGACTTTGAAGAACAAGATCCAAGACTTGATTGATGCCAAGGAGATCAAGTTTGATCACTGATCCTACGCCAAATCATTGAGAATGTCTTTGTTTCATTTGAATTTTCAAGTTGTAATTTCTTTTGTTATTCAAACAATTATCTATTAATGTCAAACTCTGTTTCGTTAATGCATTGCATATGTTTGTCTTGAATTCATCCTTTCATTACATTTAAACTATGCTTTTTACTCACTTTATGACATTCAACTCTTGCTAAAATTTACAAGCCTTTAGAGGGAGGATGACGAAACAATACCATAATCTCATACAGTATGCTTTTGGACAGACCTTGCTGACGATGTACAGGCGTTTCCTTCAAATCCTAAACACTGGAGTTATAAGGAAGATAATCCCTAGTCAACCCCTTCGAGCCAAAGAAGTAGGAGTTTTCTGTTTTAAACACAAATTGAAACCTTTAATTTAAACCTGGGGCAGGGTAGTCTCTCAGGTAATTCAAAAGATGCGCATTGAAGTCGCAAAACTCTCAGTTCATAATACAACGAACGACATCAAAAGCATTCCTCTGGAATCAAAAGACAGTGTTGGTTCCTTATCTCATAGGCAGTCAATCTCTCAAAAGAGAAAAGCCCACTGAGCCAAAACCTATAAAGGAGGCTCAAGAAATTTGGGGCACCCCGCTGACTGTAATCTCAAAAACAGGAACAGTCAGGCAAAAATTAGGGATAATAAATCAAAAGAACGAGGTCATTAAAAATCCTCAACAACATGAAAAATGTTGCAAAAATGTCTGCCTTCCAAAATTCAACTTGTGTGAACCATCACCAAAACATCGTTCCAAATTCGAATAGAGTTCGACGCACAATTAACTGAGTTTAGGGTTGAAGAACATCACGAAGAGCGGGTGGGTACAAATATACTTTGAGCCTTTATCCTTTGTTTCTTAAACCGCGAACCAAGCCACGTTACAACCCTTCAAAAGTCCTAACTGAAGCATGGGTTAGTTCGAAAGCATACTGTTACAAAAGGTATCCTGACTCCTGTAAGACTTTGCCCTAAATCTTGTGTTGAAATTGTCTTATAAAGAGTTTTCTGCTAAAAAACGCATTTTTCAAAACTTCAAGACAAGCATAAACTTGGCATTATTTGAATATCATTGTTTGCATTTGGCTATTTGTTTGACAGCGGAGAAATTCACACAACGAATATCCGATGAACGAAAGCCCTCTCAGTGAACAAAATCACTTCAAAAAGGATGACACTTCCATTGACAAATATCCTATCAACAAAGGGACTTGACATGTCACTATCTAGAACACCTGGGGCAGTACAGTCAAGATTTCAAGAAATCTCTGAAAAAGTGCAGAGTAACCAGGGGCAAGTCTCCATCTCCGTCACTTGGGGCATTGAACATCAATCTTAGTGAAGGGTTACGTACAATTGAACATTTCCGGGTAGTGCCACAAACACTTGCTACTAGGGGCAATGACAAGTCTCCCCCAAAATCCTTCTCATAGGATGACTCCCAGCAAGGGTTTAATCTCTGAAAACCTTTCCCCAACTGAATCAACCTCAAGAATCCTCGAGGACTTCCCCCAACGAAGATGTCACCTCTCTAGCGGACTGACGACAGGGTTTATTTCCCCAACAACACCAGGATTCCCCAGCTTGGGTTGCCTCTTCGACTACTACAAATCAAAGGACCACAACTCCTCTTCCCCAATAGACTCTGGAAGCTTGTCCCCTGCGAAGCACAAATAAGTCTCCTCAGCTAAATCCAGAGGTTATCCTCACAAGAGTCTAACTAGGTTATCCTCAGCAAGTTGCAACTGAAAGATCATCCCCAACGAAATTCTTTCTATCCCCAGCGGAGTTCATTCCTTTCATAGACAGAAATTCAATCCCCAACAGGGTTCACTGTCACCAGGAACCATAATTCATCCCCAGCTGAGTTTTATTTCTCCAAATCAGCAGATCTTCTAGTAGAGTATATACTCCCCACAGAGTGATTTCCTTGTCAGTCCATTCCCCAGCGGAGTTATTCTCTCCTGCAGGATTATTCTCCCAATCATCTTCGGTCGTTATCTCCAGTGAGTGAAACTCTTTATTCTCCAACAACAGTCAGGGATTTATTTTCCCAAACTCGGACGTACCATAATAGTATTTCATGTTCATACATCATGACGTGCGCATACATATTGCATACAGCATAATCTCATTTATTTTGATAACATCATCATACAATGCATGTCATGCATCATATACGATTAATCATGTACCTTTTCAGGAAAGATGGTTATCATCAACAACTTCCAGCAAGTTCAAGATTAACTCCGGAAACTAAACAGACTTCACACGGGTTTATCTTGAAAAATCCTACACGGGCCCTTCCTCATATATTTCTGAATGAATTTTTACACAAACTTATCTCACAGTAACCTTAACCCGGTTCCTTCTGAAGTTTTACACAAACTTATCTCACCGTAACCTTACCCAGGTTCCTCCTGAAGTTTTACACAAACCTATCTCACAGTAACCTTACCCAGGTTCCTCCTGAAGTTTTACACGAACTTATCCCGAAGTAACCCTACACAGGTTCCTCCTTTCCAGATGAAGTTTTACACGGACTCATCATCAAGAAACCCTACACAGGTTCTTCCTTTCCAGATGCAGTTTTACACGGACTCATCATCAAGAAACCCTACACAGGTTCTCTCTTTCCAAGATGAAGTTTTACACAGACTCATCATCAAGAAACCCTACACCGGTTCCTTCTCAATTCCAGATGTAGTTTTACACTGACTCATCATCAGGCAACCCTACACTGGTTCTCTCAATTCCATATGAAGTTTTACACGGACTCATCATCAAGAAACCCTACACAGGTTCTCTCTTTCCAAGATGAAGTTTTACACGTACTCATCATCAAGAAACCCTACACAGGTTCTCTCTTTCCAAGAAGAAGTTTTACACGGACTCATCATCAAGAAACCCTACACAGGTTCTCTCTTTCCAAGATGAAGTTTTACCCGGACTCATCATCAAGAAACCCTACACAGGTTCCCTCTTTCCAAAATGAAGTTTTACACGGACTCGTCATCAGGCAACCCTACACCGGTTCCCTCTCTTTCCAAGATGAAGTTTTACCCGGACTCATCATCAGGCAACCCTACACAGGTTCCCTCTTTCCAAGATGCAGTTTTATATGGACTCATCATCAGGCAACCCTACACCGGTTCCCTCTCTTTCCAAGATGAAGTTTTACACTGACTCATCATCAGGAAACCCTACACCGGTTCCCTCTCTTTCCAAGATGCAGTTTTACATGGACTCATCATCAGGCAACCCTACGCAGGTTCCTCCTTTCCAGATGAAGTTTTACATGGACTCATCATGAATTAACCCTACCCAGGTTCTTTCTCAGCCCAGATATGCAGTTCACCTCCAGAGTTAATTCCCCAGTAGAGTAACGGACAACTGAAGCTCCTAAAATTCTACTTCTCTCAAGACAGCTACCAACAATCTCCAGATGGCATCTATAAGCCCATCCTCCTACCAATAATCTTCAGATGGCATCTATAAGCCCATCCTCCTACCAACAATCTCCAAATGGAATCTGTAAGCCCATTCCCGACATCACAATGATGATACTTCACCATACGAGTGCAAATTTCTGGGCACTCTAGTGTTCAATTATCTTCCACCTTCGGATCACGAAAGGCTCGAAAGCCAATCTATATCCTCAGGTTTAAGAAAATTGAACAGGGGCAACTGTTGTACCCCAAAATTTTCCCTCTCATGTTTCCTAAAGTCTTCCCCCTGCATGGTTGATCACAAAATCTTGCCTAAGTAAAAGGAAAATTTTTGAGTGGTGCTTTAGGTACATTTCAATTGGCATTCTGAAAGACCCTTCGATTGGTGTTCTGAAGGAGCCTTTCGATTGGCATTCTGTCAAGCTCTTTCGATTGGCATTCTGAAAGACCCTTCGATTGGTGTTATGAAGGAGCCTTTCGATTGGCATTCTGGACAAGCCTTTCAATTGGCATTATGAACAGGTACTTCGATTGGCATTATAACAGTGTCCTTCGATTGGAATTCCAAAAAGGTCCATTCGAAGAAGCATTCAAAGGGTCCATTCGAAGAAGCTTTGGAAAGCATTTGAAGGAGGCCATCAGCCCATTCAAAAGGGAGCATTCGAAGGAGGTCATCAGCCCATTCGAAAGGGAGCATTCGAAGGCCAGTTACATATCATTCAAAATTCAAAAAGGGACAAGATCCCATGTGTTTAGCCAACGTTACGAACTCTCATTCATGGCTTTCAAACACATAATCAATGTTACAAATTCTCATTCATGGCTGTCAAACACATAATCAAAGTCATTTAAACCTTTGTCTTCATGTCCCCTCCACCCCCTCTATATAAAGAGATCACAAGTGTTGCAAAAAGGGACGAAAAGCACACAAGAGGAGAGCAAAAAACATTGAAGTTACGTTGCCAAAAGTTGTCAACATTTTTAGAGGTGATCCAGGCCAAAGCAACCCTTCAACAAAAGATCACAACGCCCATAAGCCCCAAATCAAAAGCACCTACATCCAGGAAGTGCCCAGATCGAAGGTGCCTACATCCAGGAAGCGCCCAAATTAAAAGTCTAACCTGCTAGTAAGAAAGGGTAAACTATCCAACCTCATATTTGCATAATACATTCATACTGGTTGTTACCTTCGATTTTCTATCCTAGACAGGATCAAGAGGCCTGGGTTTGGAACCCAGGCCATGTCCATCGTTTGCTAATATTTTCTGCAGACATAGCCTGAAGATACCCAGCAAGCGCAGGATCGAAGGGCCTGGGGTTCAATACCCAGGCCATGTGTTTTATTTCGCTAACATACTTTTGCAGGTATAACATCCCAGATCGAAGGAGACACCTTCTCTGGATCGAACCCATTAGCATGCTGGATCGAAGGAGGCATCTCATTCCTAGATTGAAAGCCATGACCTCCATGATCAAAAGACAATCCCCTTCCCTGGACCGAAGGCTGTTCATGCCCACTTCCTGGCCCAATCGAAAGAGCCATGACCCTCTCTGGATCGAAGCTTCCATTCCCTCCCTGGGTCGAAACTCCTTTTTTTCCTTGGATCGAAGAATCCCCCCTTATATTTTATTTTTGTTTTCATTGACATCTTTTTATCTTTTTTTAATTAACATTAAAATCAAAAAACCACAAAAAACATTAGGCTAGTTTTTTCTATTAAAATTAACTTTGTTAATTAATATTTTAATTATCTTAACGTTTTCTCAAAAAACTAAAATTAAGTAGATTTAGATCATTTTCTCAAAATAAAATAAAACAACAAAAAGATTTTATTCTTAGGATTTTTAGAGTTTATTTTCAGATTCGTGCGCGTTTATTTTAATATAATTGCCTACTGGTTTGTAATAGCTTAACTAAGACTTTTACTTTACTGCTTTTATTCCCCCAAATTTTTGGACATGTAAATAATCCCCCTCCCCGAAGCCTTGTAATAGCGTAGGATTTACAATTCTCTCACTTTAAATTCCTGTACATATATTAACTGTTTAGATGTATGCTAACTAGGATTGCATGACAAGATTAACTCTTAACTTAAAATCAACAGTAGCTCACCATGACATGCAAAGATTATAACTGAAAATTGACACACTTGCACATGTCATTCCTAGAGTACACCTAACTTGGTTGCCTCGAACATGGTCATTAAGTATAGAATGTTTTAGAGGTCGCTCTCTTGTCCAAAGATCATAAGTTGCCTCGAAACGGTTGTCTCGGAAAAACGATCTAAGACATTAGAGTTACCGCTAAGGCATCCTAACATTTCTTTAGTGACCACATGTCCCTTAAACCGAGTTGACCCGAAAACTCCAACGACGGTGCTACCTACTCCTCAATAGTGGGATAGCACTGTCTAAAGGACATTTGCACAGTTTAATTCCTTTTGAGTAGGTAGAGGTTCTTAAGTACTTGCTCATGTTTAAAACAAAACAAACTTTTCGCACTTACACTCTCTTCAAAAACAAAACTCTTTTCAAAACCCACAAACACAAAGAAAATCAAACTTTTGAAAACATAGTGGGGAAGTACCTAAGAGCCCGTGGATAACCACGGATATAAAGGGTGGTAATACCTTCCATTTCTATAATCTACCTCCCGAACCCGAGAAACAATCTCGAAAAGGAATTTTTTTCTGTGCTTTTGTCCTTTCCTTGTTGGATAAAATAAAAGACGGTGGCGACTCTTGCTTACCGCGACACTTTGCGAAAACAAACGCAAACGCAAACCAGCATTCCAAAACAGTCAGTTCTCGTTCCCACCGATCACAGAACTGGCGACTCTGCTGGGGATATCTTATAAGTGAGGTGTACCTTAGGATTAGATCACTTGTGTTTTCAATTGTATGTTTTGTATGCTTTAAATTTTGTGGGCTTGTATCGGAGTTCTATAGATCCTAACCCGGATCTGGGGATACCCTTTAGGTAAGTAGCAATAAACTGTGAGGGATCTGTCCGGCGTGGACCGACACGGATGAAGCAGTAGCTACGTTGGTGTGGCACCTTAGTATGTACCGATATCCCTTGTGTTGAAACGAGGAGATTATGGGTCTTATAAGGAGTCATTAAGCACCAACTGACCTTAGAACCTTAAATTGACCAACTTGGCCATAGAACAGTAGTAGTATGCTACACTCATTGAGACTAAAATCTCGCGATGATTCCGGCCGCAAGAAAAGGTTGCTAAACTGGAATTATGACCGATTGAGGGTAGTCAGTGATATTGAGATCCTCTAGAACCCGGTTACTATTTTTAGGACATGTTTTAACCAACTGAACTGAAAGAGGGTAATGCCTAAACTCCATGCCAGCCTGAAATCTAAGGGCTCTTTTGTGTGACTTGTGTGCCTTCAAACTTGAACTACTTGCACATTCTTGTTATCTGACAATATGAGTTCCTTGCAGGTTTTGTTTACAGTCCTTATCCAATAATTTGGGCTTATTGCAGGGCTTACTTACATCACCTCACACTTGTGCTTAAACGCATAGCATACACATCATGACATCATGCCTTAACATTTCTCTAACCATTTCAAGGATCTCAAGGGTCTGTGATGCAGGTTATGGTAAATCAAATGGCTAGCAAAGGGAAAAGGGGATTTATTTTCCTCTAGCCAAGGGTGTCTAGAAATCCAAGCATGATAACTTGAGTCAGGGGCTATGACCCACTCGATATGGTCAGCTTGACTCTTGAAGAAGGACTCTCAGCAACATGAAGTTCCTTCAATCAAACTACCAGATTCGGATTCTAACAGTTTCTTATTTACCCTGCGAGATCCTTGAAAACATTGCATACATATATCATACATATCATTGCATAACAGGTCTCCCAGTACAGGTCTCTTATCTTCTTCGTTGTTTATTTCAGCAATCATCATGTCTACTGAACCTTCCACTGAACAAACTATCAAGGCCCTCCAGGCCCAGAATGCCCAATTTCAAGAGTTGGTCATGAGCCTAGATAAGGGTCAGCAGGACCTGAAGACCTTGATTCTGAAAGAAAGGAAGAAGAAGAAAAAGAGGACCATCATGTTCAACACCGGACGCAGGTTTGGAAACGGTCTGCAGAATGAAATTGATCTGGCCACCCCGTCTGGAGAGAAAGACAGTCCACAAGAAAGGAGGGCTCATAACCCTATGGTCTCCGAAAACGAGACGGACTATGATGAAGAACAGTATCCTCCTGCTGAGGATAAGTACAAACAGATGGAAGACTGTTTAATCTCTATGGAAGTACAGAAGGTGCCCGGTCTGGACTTCGGAGATCTGGGTCTATCATCTGGGGTGGTGATTCCCCATAAGTTCAAGGCACCTGCCTTTGCCAAGTATGACGGAGCTTCCTGTCCAAAGCTGCACCTTCGGTCATATGTGAGAAAGATCCAACCTTACACTGCTGATAAGAACTTGTGGATCCATTTCTTTCAAGACAGTCTTTTGGGGACTCAGCTTGAGTGGTTCTATCAGTTGGACGGAGCCAGTATCTGCAGCTGGGTGGATTTGGCTGCTGCGTTCTATAGGCAGTATCAATATAACTTCAACCTCGCTCCTACGCGTACCTAACTCCAGGGTATGTCAATAGGGGAAGGTGAAGGATTTAAAGAGTATGCTCAAAAATGGAGAGACTTGGCCGGAAGGGCGCAACCACCTTTGGCTGATCGTGAACTGGTTGATATGTTTCTGGGGACCCTGTCTGGTCTGTTCTTTAAACATCTGATTGGAAGCTCCTCAGCCGGATTTACAGACCTCATCTTAACTGGTGAGAGGATTGAAGCGGGTACTAAAGCTGGGAAGATACAGAAGGGTGCCTCATCGAGCACCGAGAAGAAACCATTCAAGAAAGAGTCCAGTGTTGTCTACAGTTCAAGAAGACAGAGTAGACCTGAACACCGCCAAGCTGTCAATGCGGTTGTTATTTCAAAACCTACTGGTGCTCCTCAGCATCACAACCAACAAAGGGAAGAGAGACCTCGAAGGCAATTCACTCATCTCAGCATGGCTTTGTCTCAGATATTGCCACAGTTGCTGAGTACCAATCTGGTGACTCTAAAAGAAGCTCCAAGGAATCCAAATACTACATCATCAAAGTATAACCCCAACGCCCGCTGCGCTTATCACTCTGAGAGCCCGGGGTATAATACAGATGATTGTTGGAGACTGGAAAACAAGGTTCAAGACCTAATCGATGCAAAAGAGATTGAGTTTGAGGCACCCGAGAGGCGTAATGTTGTGACTGCTCCCATGCCCAAGCATGGAGTGAATGCTGTAGAGGAAGACTTGTTCGTAGTTTCTGTGGATGATGTTGTTACCCCTCTAATGACTATCAAGAAGAACCTGTTGCTAGCCGGTTTATTTCCGGGCTATGGTAAAGGTTGCCCTATGTGTTCTGCTTTACCTGCTGGTTGCCCATCTCTGAAGTCAGGTATCCAGAACCTGATGGATAGTAAAGAGATTCTTTTTGAGAAGGCTGCTGTTCCATCTGTTCATTCTGAAGAAGTTTCTATCATTACCATTTTCGAAAATTCTTCCAAGGCTCCCTCGAGGACGCCTGTTAGAATTACATCTGTTCCGAAGACCGCACCTATAATTATCACTATTCTAGGGCCCATCCCCTATACATCTGACAAAGATGTCCCTTGGCACTATGGGGCAGATGTTTATGTTCTTGGAGTTAAGCAAGAGTTCGGTGCTGATACCGGCGTCAGCAACATTACTGGGCCTGCTAAAGTCACCCGCAGTGGTAGACTTTTCTCACCTGATATTGTTCCGTCAGCTGTCCGAAGACCTGTTGTCATTAAGCATGCAAGTGTACCTGCTTCCATTCCTGATCAAGTCCTTGTTCCTACCCCTGTCGCCGAGTCATCTAACGCTCGGGGCAAAGGGATCACCACTGATATGCCTGCTCAGACGGAGGCGCCAAAGACAATCACTGTTGAAGCTTCCAAACAGGAAATGGAAGAGATTCTGAAGATTATTAAGAAGAGTGATTATAATGTAGTTGAGCAACTGGGGAAAACCCCATCCAAGATTTCTATGTTATCACTGATGTTGTGTTCAGAGGCCCATGCCAAGGCTCTGATTACCTTCCTAAAGACGGCCCACGTGCCACAAGAGACACCAGCTGATCCACAAAGCTGGAGCCGTAACCTCAACGCTCCACCAGAAGTTGAAGTACCCGAACAGACGGAAGATTGCGACAGTACAGGGGGAGAAGGAATACATGGTCAGCCACCTCAACTCGTTCCGGTACGTAGAGATGGATGGGGAGTTCATTGAGACCCCATTTCAACACTTTGAAGAGGTTCCTCAGACGTTGGCATCAGCTGAGACTGTGATTGAAGATTCTCCTATGAAGATGTCTTCCTTAAAGGATGCCCGGGCTGTTATTGAGAAGGGTGAGTATGCAAACTGGGGCCGACTTCCTGATTTCACTCAGAAGACTAACAAGTTTGGGTTGGGTTTCACTGCAGAAGCTCAAAGGGTTGTTCGAAGTGCAAGGATTGGAAGACCTCCTGTGTTCATCAGCAACTCGGGAGTAAATTCCATCGAAGATGACGTGGAGGAATCTGAATTCGACAGCTGGATCTATCCTACGACCAACGGTGGACCAAACAACTGGACAGCAAAGGATTTCATCCCTATTAGGGTAATGTCTCTTACTAATAATGACATTATTTGGACTCTCAAAGGCTTGGATGAGGTGACTGTCATTGATCGTTGTGGAGAGTATCCTAATGTTCCATTGATTGGAACCCATGGAGGAATTTCTAATAACCCATGTTTAGCTCTCCGTCAGTTTGGAAGAGCCAGAAGAGAAGGGCCTCATGAGATGTTGATACCTCATATCATCTTTGATTTTCAGGGAGATAGCGACGAGCTGCGTCGTAGATTCATCAGGGCTTGGGATAGAGTTCACAAATCTGACCCACATGAGTTGGGACCAAAGACTTCTCTGCCAATAGAACCATATCTCAGATGGGTTCGCATCCGTGCCAAGAGGTTAGGTATGCCATACGAAGCTGTCAGGCCTATTACTCTTGAAATTGCTGATAAAGACGGGGTTGTTCCAACTATTTTCCATCCTCATATGCCCACTGATATTGGTACACTGAAGAGGTCTTGGACGCAACTGCGGGAAGAACGGGATTCTTATCGGGAAAAGTTCAATGAACAAGAACAGAAGATCCAGAAGCTGACTAAGCAACTGGAGAATGAGCGGATCCTGAATGATTATATCCGCACTGAGAAGAAGAGGCCATAAGAGCACTGATGGACCTTGGATGATTTCTTTTACAGTTTTTATTTACTTTTCAGTATTTCCATTCTTGTAACGCCTAAGGGAAATTTGTTGAACAATTCTGAAGTTAAATCTAATAAAGTGTGTTTCCGTTCTTGTTTACAAATTTGAATCCTGATTGTCTTTGAAATCATAAATCATACGCATTTCATCTCATGCACTTCATAAACAGGTACCCTTTTACAAGTCTCTTATCTTCTTCGCTGTTTATTTCAGCAATCATCATGTCTGCTGAAACTTCCACTGAGCAAGCTATCAAGGCCCTCCAGGCCCAGAATGCCCAATTTCAAGAGTTGGTCATGAGCCTAGCTACGGGTCAGCAGGACCTGAAGACCTTGATTCTGAAAGAGATGAAGAAGAAGAAAAAGAGGACCATCCTGTTCAACACTGGACGCAGGTTTGGAAACGGGCTGCAGAGTGAAGTTGATCTGACCACCCCATCTTAAGGGAAAGACAGTCCACAAGAAAGGATGGCTCCTAGCCCTGAAGCCTCCGACGACGAGACAGACTATGATGAAGAACAGTACCCTCCTGCTGAGGATAAGTACAAACAACTGGAAGACCGTTTGAACACCATGGAAATACAGAAGGTGCCCGGTCTGTACTTCGGAGATCTAGATCTATCCTCTGGGGTGGTGATTCCCCATAAATTCAAGGCACCTGCCTTTGCCAAGTACGACGGAGCTTCCTGTCCAAAGCTGCACCTCCGGTCGTATGTGAGGAAGATTCAACCCTATACTGCTGATAGAAATCTCTGGGTTCATTTCTTTCAAGATAGTCTGTCAGGGACTCAACTTGAATGGTTCTGTCAGCTGGAAGGAGCTAACATCCGCAACTGGGAGGACCTTGCTGCTGCTTTTTACAAGCAATACTAGTATAATTCCGACCTTGCTCCCACGCGTACTCAGCTTCAGGGTATGTCTATGGGTACAAGCGAAGGCTTTAAGGACTATGCTCAGAAGTGGAGAGATCTTGCTGGAAGAGTCCAACCCCCTCTGTCTGATAGGGAGTTGGTGGACATGTTTCTTGGGACTTTGTCTGGTCCCTATTTCAAACACTCGATCGGAAGCTCTTCAGCCGGGTTCACCGAGCTAATACTGACCGACGAAAGGGTCGAAGCTGGCATCAAAAATGGGAAGATTCAAGAAGCTACACCTCTGATGCTCAGAAAAAGCCCTACAATGGGAAGAAAGAGTCCAATGCAGTGACTGGTCAAAAGAGTCGTCATGATCAACAGGTAGGGGCAACCCTGATCTCCGATCCCACGTTTGTTCAACAAAGACAGAGCAATAGGCGCAGGGTAAGATATCAAGAAAGGCAGTATACTAACATCAACATGCCTTTGTCTCAAGCGTTACAACAACTGCTGAAGGTGAAACTGATCACGCTAAAGGATCCTCCTCAAAATCCTGATACTTCCTCTTCTAAGTATAATTCGAGTGTGAGATGTGCCTACCATTCTGACAGTCCTGGACATGACACCGACGACTGTTGGACTTTGAAGAACAAGATCCAAGACTTGATTGATGCCAAGGAGATCAAGTTTGATCACTGATCCTACGCCAAATCATTGAGAATGTCTTTGTTTCATTTGAATTTTCAAGTTGTAATTTCTTTTGTTATTCAAACAATTATCTATTAATGTCAAACTCTGTTTCGTTAAAGCATTGCATATGTTTGTCTTGAATTCATCCTTTCATTACATTTAAACTATGCTTTTTACTCACTTTATGACATTCAACTCTTGCTAAAATTTATAAGCCTTTAGAGGGAGGATGACGAAACAATACCATAATCTCATACAGTATGCTTTTGGACAGACCTTGCTGACGATGTACAGGCGTTTCCTTCAAATCCTAAACACTGGAGTTATAAGGAAGATAATCCCTAGTCAACCCCTTCAAGCCAAAGAAGTAGGATTTTCTGTTTTAAACACAAATTGAAACCTTTAATTTAAACCTGGGGCAGGGTAGTCTCTCAGGTAATTCAAAAGATGTGCATTGAAGTCGCAAAACTCTCAGTTTATAATACAACGAACGACATCAAAAGCATTCCTCTGGAATCAAAAGACAGTGTTGGTTCCTTATCTCATAGGCAGTCAATCTCTCAAAAGAGAAAAGCCCACTGAGCCAAAACCTATAAAGGAGGCTCAAGAAATTTGGGGCATCCCGCTGACTGTAATCTCGAAAACAGGAACAGTCAGGCAAAAATTAGGGATAATAAATCAAAAGAATGAGGTCATTAAAAATCCTCAACAACATGAAAAATGTTGCAAAAATGACTGCCTTCCAAAATTCAACTTGTGTGAACCATCACCAAAACATCGTTCCAAATTCGAATAGAGTTCGACGCACAATTAACTGAGTTTAGGGTTGAAGAACATCACGAAGAGCGGGTGGGTACAAATATACTTTGAGCCTTTATCCTTTGTTTCTTAAACCGTGAACCAAGCCACGTTACAACCCTTCAAAAGTCCTAACTGAAGCATGGGTTAGTTCGAAAGCATACTGTTACAAAAGGTATCCTGACTCCTGTAAGGCTTTGCCTTAAATCTTGTGTTGAAATTGTCTTATAAAGAGTTTTCTGCTAAAAAACGCATTTTTCAAAACTTCAAGACAAGCATAAACTTGGCATTATTTGAATATCACTGTTTGCATTTGGCTATTTGTTTGACAGCGGAGAAATTCACACAACGAATATCCGATGAACGAAAGCCCTCTCAGTGAACAAAATCACTTCAAAAAGGATGACACTTCCATTGACAAATATCCTATCAACAAGGGGACTTGACATGTCACTATCTAGCACACCTGGGGCAGTACAGTCAAGATTTCAAGAAATCTCTGAAAAAGTGCAGAGTAACCAGGGGCAAGTCTCCATCTCCGTCACTTGGGGCATTGAACATCAATCTCAGTGAAGGGTTACGTACAATTGAACATTTCCGGGTAGTGCCACAAACACTTGCTACTAGGGGCAATGACAAGTCTCTCCCAAAATCCTTCTCATAGGATGACTCCCAGCAAGGGTTTAATCTCTGAAAACCTTTCCCCAACTGAATCAACCTCAAGAATCCTCGAGGACTTCCCCCAACGAAGATGTCACCTCTCTAGCGGACTGACGACAGGGTTTATTTCCCCAACAACACCAGGATTCCCTAGCTTTGGTTGCCTCTCCGACTACTACAAATCAAAGGACCACAACCCCTCTTCCCCAGTAGACTCTGGAAGCTTGTCCCCTGCGAAGCACAAATAAGTCTCCTCAGCCAAATCCAGAGGTTATCCTCACAAGATTCTAACTAGGTTATCCTCAGCAAGTTGCAACTGAAAGATCATCCCCAGCGAAATTCTTTCTATCCCCAGCGGAGTTCATTCCTTTCATAGACAGAAATTCAATCCCCAACAGGGTTCACTGTCACCAGCAACCATAATTCATCCCCAACAGAGTCGCTAGTTATGTGATCGGTGGGAATGAGAAATGACTATTTTGGAATGATGGTTCGCGTTTGCGTTTGTTTTTGCAAAGTGTCGCGATAAGCAAGAGTCGCCACCGTCTTTTATTTTATCCAACAAGGAAAGGACAAAAGCACAGAAAAAATTCCTTTTCGAGATTGTTTCTCGGGTTCGGGAGGTAGATTATAGAAAGGGAAGGTATTAACACCCTTTCTATCCATGGTTATCCACGGGCTCTTAGGTACTTGCTCACTATGTTTTCAAAAGTTTGCTTTTCTTTTTGTTTGTGGGTTTTGAAAAGAGTTTTGTTTTTGAAGAGAGTGTATGTGCGAAAAGTTTGTTTTGTTTTAAACATGAGCAAGTACTTAAGAACCTCTACCTACTCAAAAGGAATTAAACTGTGCAAATGTCCTTTATACAGTGCTATCCCACTATTGAGGAGTAGGTAGCACCGTCATTGGAGTTTTCGGGTCAATTCGGTTTAAGGGACATGTGGTCACTAAAGCAATGTTAGGACGCCTTAGCGGTAACTCTAATGTCTTAGATCGTTTTTCCGAGGCAACCGTTTCGAGGCAACTTATGATCTTTAGACAAGAGAGCGACCTCTAAAACATCCTATACTTAATGACCACGTTCGAGGCAACCAAGTTAGGTGTACTCTAGGAGTGGCATGTTCAAGTGTGTCAATTTTCAGTTATAATCTTTGCATGACAAGATTAACTCTTAACTTAAAATCAACAGTAGCTCACCATGACATGCAAAGATTATAACTGAAAATTGACACACTTGCACATGCCACTCCTAGGGTACACCTCACTTGGTTGCCTCGAGCGTGGTCATTAAGTATAGGATGTTTTAGAGGTCGCTCTCTTGTCCAAATATCATAAGTTGCCTCGAAACGGTTGCCTCGGAAAAACGATCTAAGACATTAGAGTTACCGCTAAGGCGTCCTAACATTGCTTTAGTGACCACATGTCCCTTAAACCGAATTGACCCGAAAACTCTAACGACGGTGCTACCTACTCCTCAATAGTGGGATATCACTGTCTAAAGGACATTTGCACAGTTTAATTCCTTTTGAGTAGGTAGAGGTTCTTAAGTACTTGCTCATGTTTAAAACAAAACAAAATTTTCGCACTTACACTCTCTTCAAAAACAAAACTCTTTTCAAAACCCACAAACACAAAGAAAAGCAAACTTTTGAAAACATAGTGAGCAAGTACCTAAGAGCCCTTGGATAACCAAGGATAGAAAGGGTGCTAATACCTTCCCTTTCTATAATCTACCTCCCGAACCCGAGAAACAATCTCGAAAAGGAATTTTTTCTGTGCTTTTATCCTTTCCTTGTTGGATAAAATAAAAGACGGTGGCGACTCTTGCTTACCGCGACACTTTGCGAAAACAAACGCAAACGCGAACCAGCATTCCAAAACAGTCAGTTCTCGTTCCCACCGATCACAGAACTTATCAATGGAATCCCCAACAGAGTTATCGTTAAAATCATCAGCAGAACATCTCTCCCCCACAGAGTAATTCCCCAACGTAGTCATCCTCTCCTGCAGGTTTATTCTTGCAATCATCTTCGTTCGTCATCCCCAGCGGAACCGAAGAAATCAACTCTATTCTCCAGCAAGTTATCCGGGATTTATTTTCCCCAACTAAAACATTACATTTCCATACATCATGATACATGCATAGACACATCATACCACACAATCTCATTTATGTTGAGAACATCATTGCTTGATCCATATCATGCATTGCATATGAATGACCTTTACCTTTCAGGAAGGACACGGTTAAATTCTCAGCCATATCAAAGGCCTTCTCTAGATCAGTTAAATCGATTCCTAAAGATTTTTTTAAGGCGAAGCCAGTCAATGGAGACAAAATCAGTTAAATCGATTCCTAAAGATTTTTCTAAGGTGAAGCCAGTCAATGGAGACAAGATCAGTTAAATCAATTCCTAAAGATTTTTCTGAGGTGGAGCCAGTCAATGGAGACAAGATCAGTTAAATCGATTCCTAAAGATTTTTCTGAGGTGGAGCCAGTCAATGGAGACAAGATCAGTTAAATCGATTCCTAAAGATTTTTCTGAGGTGGAGCCAGTCAATGGAGACAAGATCAGTTAAATCGATTCCTAAATATTTTTCTGAGGTGGAGCCAGTCAATGGAGACAAGATCAGTTAAATCGATTCCTAAAGATTTTTCTGAGGTGGAGCCAGTCAATGGAGACAAGATCAGTTAAATCGATTCCTAAAGATTTTTCTGAGGTGAAGCCAGTCAATGGAGACAAGATCAGTTAAATTGATTCCTAAAGATTTTTCTGAGGTGAAGCCAGTCAATGGAGACAAGGTCAGTTAAATCGAATCCTAAAGATTTTTCTGAGGCGAAGCCAGTCAATGGAGACAAAGTCAGTTAAATCGATTCCTAAAGATTTTTCTGTGTCCAAACCGTCAATAGAGACAGCCTGTCAATAGAGACAACCTATCAATGGAGACAACTCGTCAAAGGAGACACCCCGTCAATAGAGACAACCCGTTAACAAGGATAGAACCACCTACCAACAATCTCCAAATGGCATATGTAAGCCCATTCCCGACATTACAATGTTGATACTACACCATGCGAGTGCAAATTTCTGGGCACTCTAGTGTTAAATCATCTTCCACCTTCGGATCATGAAAGGAACGCAAGCCAATCTACCTCCTCAGGTTTAAGAAGATTGAACAGGGGCAACTGTTGTACCCCAAAATTTACCCTCTCATGTTTTCCAAAGTCTTCCCCCTGCATGATTGATCACAAACTCTTGCCTAAGGAAAAGGAAAAATTTTGAGTGGTGCCTTAAGTACATTTCGATTGGCATTCTGAAAGACTCTTCGATTGGTGTTCTGAAGGAGCCTTTCGATTGGCATTTTGTCAAAGCATTTAGATTGGCATTCCGAAAGACCCTTCGATTGGTGTTCTGTAGGAGCCTTTCGATTGGCATTTTGTCAAAACATTTCGATTGGCATTATGGACAAGCATTTCGATTGGTATTCTGAAGGAGCCTTTCGATTGGCAGTTTGTCAAGCTCTTCGATTGGCATTATGGACAAGTACTTCGATTGGCATTATAACAGTGTCCTTCGATTGGAATTCCAAAAAGGTCCATTCGAAGAAGCATTCAAAAGGTCCATTCGAAGAAGCTTTCGAAAGGCATTCGAAGGAGGCCATCAGCCCATTTGAAGGGGAGCATTCGAAGGAGGCCATCAGCCCATTCGAAAGGGAGCATTCGAAGGCCAGTTATTTGTCATGTAGAATTTAAAAAGGGACAGGATCCCATGTGTTTAGCCAACATTACAAACTCTCATTCATGGCTTTCAAACACATAATTAACGTTACAAATCCTCATTCATGACTGTCAAACACATAATCAAAGTCATTTAAACCTTTGTCTTCCTGTCCCCTCCACCCCCTCTATATAAACAAATCACAAATGTTGCAAAGGGATAGGAAAATATACAAAAAAATATACAGAAAAATAGAGAACTTGGAGATACGCTTCCAAAAGTCATCAGCACTTCCAGGAAGCCATACCCAATCCTTGCACCAGCCAAAGCTGCCACCCAGCGAACACCTCCACCCTCAGAACTACAGATCGAGGCACCTCTGTTGGTAAAAAAGAATCTAATCTCAAACTCATTTTTAAATTCATTTTGATTGCATATTCATATTATTACTGCTGTTTGTGAATGATTTAATGTGCTACATATAAGCTACAGCGCAGAGATGAGATTGTGCCATTGCTTGGGCACAATCTGAGTTTCTCCTTCGAATCCCAGGATAAAACAAATCCAGACCCAGATTCAGCAGGTGCAAATAAGAGGGAGATTCGAACCAAGGGGTAAAATCCCCCCTGGACCTTTAACATGTGTTTCGTTTTGCAGGAACTACATCATCAGATTCCTGTTCAGAGTTTCGAAGCTCAGCAATTTAGCTTCAAATTGGACCCAGGACTTCCAGATCGAAGGATGACATGTCCAGATCGAACACCCTCATAGTGCAACCCCTCATGCACCTTCGATCCAGCCTCTTCACTGGGTCGAAAGACAATCTGCACCTCTTTCGACCCAGACTTCCAGAATTATATTTTTTTGTTTTGCTGCCTGGCCCATTTGTACTTTGTTTATTTTGTTTTTGTTTATTCCTTTTAGTTTTTTTTAATCAACATAAAAATCATAAAAATAAATAACTTAGAATTAGGATTTAATTTAGTTAATTATTTTAACTTATTTTCTTCAATGTTAAAATCAGTAGACTTAAGATTTATTTAAATTCAATCCTTTTCATAAACCAAAAAATGCAAAAAATATTAGGTTTGTTTTAGAGTTAATTTTAATCAGTATTTTTAATTAATTAAATTTGACTTAATTGAACATTTAGCATTTTCCCAAAAAAAATAAAATAAAACAAAAAAGTTCTTATTCTTAGAATTTTTCATATTCACGCGCGTGTATTTTATTGTAACTGCTTACTGGGATGTAATAGCTTAAACTAAGACTTTTACACTTTACTACTTTTATTTCCCCAATTTTTGGACATGTAAATAACCCCCCTCCCCGAAGCTTTGTAATAGCGTAGGATTTACAATTTCCGCACTTTAAATTCCTGTACATATATTTAACTGTTTAGATGTATCCTAACTAGGCTATGCATGACAAGATTAAACTCCTAACTTAAAATCAACAGTAGCTCACCATGACATGCAAAGATAATATAACTGAAAATTGACACACTTGCACATGCCACTCCTAGGGTACACCTCACTTGGTTGCCTCGAGCGTGGTCATTAAGTATAGGATGTTTTAGAGGTCGTCCTTTTGTCCCAAGATCATAAGTTGACTCGAAATGGTTGCCTCGATAAATCTAAGACATTAGGATTACCACTAAAGCGTCCTAACGTTGCTTTAGTTACCACACGTCCCTAAAATCGAATTGACCCGAAAAACTCCAACGATGGTGCTACCTACTCCTCAATAGTGGGATAACACTGTCTAAAGGACAGTTGCACAGTTTAATTCCTTTTTGAGTAGGTAGATGTTCTTAAGTACTTGCTCTCTTTTAAACAAAACAAAACTTTTCGCACTTACACACTTTTCAAAACAACAAACTCTTTTCAAAACCCACAATCACAAAGAAAAGTAAACTTTTGAAAACATAGTGAGCAAGTACCTAAGAGCCTGTGGATAACCACGAATAGAAAGGATGCTAATACCTTCCCTTTCTATAATCTACCTCCCAAACCCGAGAAACAATCTCGAAAAGGAATTTTTTCTGTGCTTTTGTCCTTTCCTTGTTGGATAAAATAAAAGACGGTGGCGACTCTTGCTTACCGCGAAACTTTGCGAAAACAAACGCAAACGCGAACCAGCATTCCAAAACAGTCAGTTCTCGTTCCCACCGATCATACAAGGTCTTTGGAACCTTGTAAAAGATGGAGTCGGAGCGCTTGGAGAGAATGCTTCAGAAGAAGAAAAGAAGAAATACATAGAATCTGAGAAGCTGAGTTATAAAGCATTATTTATAATTCATTAATGTGTCATCCCAGACAATTTCGAAAATGTTAGTGATTCAGAATCTGCAAAAGAAGCTTGGGAAATCCTTGAGAAGTCTTTTGGAGGCGCTGAGAAAGTGAAAGAAGTGAGGTTACAAACTCACAAAAGGACCTATGAACTGCTTCAGATGGAAGATAGAGAAAGCATATCTGATTTCTTCACTAGAGTTACAAAACTAGTAAATCAAATCAAGATATATGGAGAAGCGTTAACAACAAGAGTTGTTGTGTCGAAGATCTTGAGATCTTTAGCTCCTAAGTTCGACCACATAGTGGTGGCGATAGAAGAGGGGAAAGACTTGTCGAAATTGACGAAGGAAGAGCTTCAAGGGACGCTTGAATCTCATGAACAAATAATGAACGAAAGAGCTGCAGGAAAATCGAAGAGTGATGTGGCCTTACAGGAACATTCATCAAAAGAGACCAAAGACAAAGGAAAGTGTTTCGACAGAGGTAGAGGTGGCTACAACAAATCGAATGGTAGAGGAAACCAGATTGAAGGAAATGTGTCGAATCAAAGAAGACCATACCAAAGCAACCAAAGAGGTGGTGTTGCAAATAGAGGAAGAGGTGGTGGTCGAAAACCTGATAAGAGTCACATTCAATGTTACAATTGTCAGAAGTATGGTCACTATTCGAGTGATTGTCCAGAAAAACAAAAGAAACAAGAAAGTGATTCAAAGCTTGCAAAACATGAACAAGAAGAGATGACGCTGATGGTCACAACAAGAGATGAAGATAGATTCAAGGACCAATGGTACTTGGATTCAGGATGTTCATCACATATGTCTGGAAGGAAAGATTGGTTCGTCAATATAAAACCCTCAATGAAAAATATGGTAAAATTTGCAAATGACAATACCCTAACAGCTGAAGGTATTGGTGATGTTATGAATAATGAGGAAAGATGGAAAAAGGTCAGTAATTTCCAATGTATTGTACATACCAGGCCTGAAGAGAGATTTTCTCAGTATAGGGCAGTTGGTCTAAAAGAATTATAAAGTGTCAATCAAAGATAAGATGATGAGAGTCGTTGATGCAAATGGGAGATTAATCTTGAAGGCTCCTATGTCTCAGAATCGAACCTTCAAGATTGAACTAAATGTAATGGAGCATAAGTGCCTTTCGACTGCAGCTAGCAGAGATGAATGGATATGGAATTATAGACTAGGCCATCTCAACTTCAGAGACATCAGAGATTTGAAGAGAAGAAATATGGTTTCAGGATTGTCAAAAATTGACATTCCAAACGAGGTATGTGAGGAATGTGTGCAGGCGAAGCAACACAAGAATAACTTCAGCAAGGATGCAGGAAGCAGATCGAAGGCTAGTCTTGAAGTCATATACTCTGATGTATGTGGACCAATCCAGGTGGATTCGATGGGAGGTAACAAATACTTTGTTACATTCATAGATGATTTCAGTCGAAAGCTATGGACTTACCTGATCAAGAAGAAAAGTGAAGTGATCGAAGTATTTACCAAGTTTAAGTCTATGGTCGAAAGACAAAGTGGTCGAAAGCTCAAAGTTTTGAGAACTGATGGTGGTGGAGAATATGTGTAGAAAGACTTCGACAGATTATGTGAAAAGGAAGGGATTATGCATGAGGTGGTGCCACCCTATACTCCACAACAAAATGGAATTGAAGAAAGGAAAAATCGAACCATCATGAATATGGTGAGAAGTATGTTGAAAGGCAAGAATTTACCTAAAGAGTTTTGGGGTGAAGCTGTTTCGATTGCAACATAGATTTTGAATAGATGTCCTACAAAGAAGCTAGAAGGAATTACTCCAGAAGAATGTTGGTCTGGTGTGAAGCCTAGATTGAGTCATCTGAAGGTATTTGGATCTATTGCACATAGACATGTGCCAGATCAGTTGAGAAGAAAACTTGATGATAAGTCAAGTCAAATGATTCTAGTTGGATATCATTCGACGGGAGGCTACAAGTTGTTCGATCCAGTGAAAAAGAAGATTGTGATCAGCAGGGACGTGATCCTAGATGAGCTTAAAGAATGGGATTGGACTGAAAATATCAAAAATGATTCGGTTGGAATCCTTCTTGAAGAGCCATAAACTCAAGTCGAAAGAGAAGTTCGACAAGAGGAACCAGGAGATATACCAAGTACAAGCATGCCTCAAAGAACAAGACGCATGCCTGCAAGATTGCAAGATTGTGTGATTTCATCAGATGATGTGATAGATGATGAAGGTGAGCTGGTACATTATGATTTCTATGCAGATGTCGAACCTGTTAATGCAGCTGAAGCATTGAAGGATTCGAAGTGGGTGAAAGCAATGAACGAAGAAGTGAAGTCTATCTAAGACAACAACACTTGGTCACTTGTCGAATTGCCTCAAGACAAGAAGGAAATTGATGTCAAGTGGGTATACAAAGTGAAAACGAATTTGAAAGGTGAAGTAACTCGACACAAAGGAAGACTTGTGGCGAAAGGATTTCTACAGAAAGAAGGATAGACTTCGATGAAGTTTTTGCTCCTGTTGCTAGGATCGAAACAATCAGGTTGGTTGTTGGTCTAGAAGAAATAAACAGTTGGCACATATGTCAGATGGACGTGAAGTTTGCATTCCTAAATGGACCCTTAGATGAAGAAGTCTATGTTAAACAACCAGTTGGGTTTGTGTAACATGACGAAGAAAGAAAGGTGTACAGGCTACATAAAGCCCTGTATGGATTGAAACAAGCTCCAAGGGCTTGGAATAAGAAAATTGATAGTTTCAAATGGAGAAGGAATTTGTGAAGTGCACAACTGAACATGGATTATATGTAAGAAGAAACAAGAGTAAATTGCTTATACTATGTCTCTATGTAGATGATTTGTTGATAACAGGTAGCTGTAAAAGTGAGATCGAAGACTTCAAAGGTGATCTCAATAAGGAATTCGAAATGTCTGATTTGGGTGAGATTTCATATTTCCTTGGTATCGAATTCTACAAGAGCAGTAGAGGTTTGATGATGCATCAAAGAAGATATGCAGGAGAAATTCTCAAGAGGTTTGAGATGGAAGAATGCAACTCAACTTCGACACCTGCAGAACCAAGACTGCAACTGTAGAAAGATGCAGATGAAGATGATGTTGATCCAACCCAATACAGAAGACTTATTGGATCATTGAGATACCTTTGTCATACAAGGCCTGACTTAGCATATAGTGTAGGTATGGTAAGTAGATTTATGCAGAAGCCAAAGGTATCACATCTAGCAGCAGTGAAGAGGATACTAAGGTGTCTCAAAGGAACTTTCGATTATGGCATTTTATTTCAGCAGTTGATAAAGCAAAAGAATGCAAGTTAGTGGGATACACTGATTCGAGTTGGTGTAGTGACGCTGAAGATCAAAAGTTAACAGCAGGATATGTGTTTATGCTAGGTGGTGCACCAGTTGCTTGGAATTCAAGAAAGGAACCAATAGTGACATTATTATCATGCGAAGCAGAATACATAGTTGATTCCCTTTGTGCATGTCAAGCAACTTAGATGGTGAACTTGGTCGAAGAGATAACAGGGAAAAATCAGGGAGCAATTACCATGAAGATAGACAGCATGTCAGCTATTAATCTGGCGAAGAACCCAATACCACATGGTCGAAGTAAGCACATCGAAATGAGGTTCCATTATCTTCGAGAGCAGGTAGCAGATGGGAAGATGAATTTGGAACACTGCAGAACTGAAAATCAGATTGTAGACATCATGACGAAGGGAGTGCAAGTCGAAGTATTCAGAAAGCTAAGAGCCATGATGAACATAGATAGTTTAGACACAATGAATTAGGTGGTGTGTTAAATTGTAATCCAATGTGTCGAAACTATGTGTCAAAAAGATTTAATTTGTTTTAGATTTAAATAGATTTGATTTAAGTCTAGAATAAATTAGATTTGATTTAGTAACAAAAAGATATTTTAGGCTTTAGGCTTAGGGTGTAAGCTCAGTTATAAATAGAGGGAGTAACTCCTATTTTTGTAAGCAAGTCAAACAAGTCATTCACAATATTTTGCAGTTGTAAAGTGAATAATAAAGTTTTCACAGTTTGTGAGCAGAGAGAAACTCTGCAGAAATTATTTGTCTTGTCTTCTTTTCTTTGTTTGTCTCATAATTAAATTGTCATTGTGGTAGAAATTCTTCATAGAGTTTTGGTGGATTTCCAACACAAACATGGTTCAATTTATTGAGTTAATACGCGATGGCCCAAGGGACCATGGCATTTAATTGAGAGACTTTTACAATTAATAAGCCCGTTTTTGTTGCTTCAATAAATATATCATCAACATATCTATCTTTTAACTTTTATTCACTAATTCTTTTGCAATACATCAATAAGAACTTGTTAAATTTAGATATTTATATTTTACATAAACCAGATTTCTTTTTATTGGACTATACAACTTTTTTGATATCATCATTTTAATATGGGAAAACAATAAAATAAATTCTAAAAAGATTATCTAGTCAGTTAAAAATTGTTATGCAGTAAAAAGTTTGATTTTAAATGAAATGATTTTTTAAAATTAATTATGATTAAAATTTATGATAAGATTATTTATATTTGGCTAAATTAACAATATAAGTATTAAATAATATTTTTTGTCTAAAAAGTATGTTTTGACTCCAAACCTACAAATAAAATAGAATCAAAGTATAATTAATTTTATTTGAGAACAATCATGTCAAAATTAGTTCTACAAATTTACAATCAATTTTGAGTGATTTAATGGGGAATTCAAACATACCATCAAATAACAAATAGCTTGCACACACTCTATTCAATTCAAGCATTT